>JAURVB010014036.1:0-55459 GCA_033002965.1 Piper betle | reverse complement strand
GTTAGGTTCGGGTTAGCCGACCTAACCGGGGCCTGTAACATGCCGGTTCGGTTCACGAGCGTGAACCGGATTTGGGGTGTTACAGTCCATATGATGAGGAAGATGATGGTCGTAGCGATTGACAGCGTTCGACCGGCTACTAGCTGGAAAATGGCCAGAAAAGGGGTGAAATTGTCGCAGGTGTAGCGGCGTCGCCAGTTGCGATCACAGCTAGAACAGTGGTCCTGGGTGGTCTCAATATGTTAGCCTCGACGAAATGAAGTTGTGTGGGTGGTCGGATTGGCTATAGGTGACTCGTTGGCACAAGAAAACTGATTGCAAAAATGTCATTGCCAGCTACTACTGTGCTGGCACCGATGGTGGTGAGGGGTATAACCCAATAGGCAATCGCGATGCACTCATGGTGGTGCCGGTCCGGTGGTAGGGGTGAGCCTGTAACGACCCAGCACAAAGTGCATCGTAATAGGCTAAGTCATTTCTTTAAAATGGGTACCCCGAAAGCTAAAGATCTATAGTCTATTCTCACTTATAAACAGGATCTTCTCCTAATAGGTATTAGATGTGGGACTAAGTTGAGGGATCTCACAATCCACCCACCTTAGGAAATTTTGTCCTCGAAATGCCTATACTTGGCCTGTTGCTAGCCCCAGCCCACGACCTTTCTGGCCTGTGACCGGCAGCCTAGCCAATGTTCCTAATCCAGCCCACCATCTAACACGAAACCAGGTCGGCTTTGATACCATTTGTAACGACCCAGCCCAAAGTGCAACGTAATGGGCTAGGTCATTTCTGTAAAATGGGTACCCCGAAAGTTAAAGATCTATAGTCCATTCTCACTTATAAACAAGATCTTCTCCCAGTAGGTATTAAATGTTGGACTAAGTTGAGGGATCTCACAGAGCTGGAGACGCACCGGCAACGAGCTGAAGTGGCGGCTGCGCTAGGGGTGTAAATCATCAAAATCATGGGAAATCTTTGAAAAATAACATGGTAAAGCTAGGGTTGAGATGTATGCCTCTGATCTTGCCACATGGCATAATTTGAATGTTCGACAACTTGTGTTCTAGTGGGGCCCACCTGGTATATGCTATATGTATATGGACAGAAAGCTTGGATCGAGACCGTCGAAAGGCGAGATAAACTCTAATCCTAAAAGTGACTCCATAAGCAAGAATCGAGTCAAGAAAGCTAAATAGGCCTCGAACCTTAAACTCAATTGGGTGAAAACCTATGACTCAATCAAGCTGAGCCCACATGGGAACAATCCGGTGACCCGACATCCCCATGATGCATGCAAATGAGATACCCTGAAAATCCTAAACGGATACTAAATGCTATAACGACCTAAATCTAGTCCTACACCCTGGCTAACCCATAAAAATCATCTGTATACCTCATGTGTATGATGATAACTTATGCTCTACTGTAACCTATCTCAAGCTATCATCCACATGTCATGCATATTCAGCCACCATAACATGTTCATACGGCCATCTGGGCCCGTATTCATGTTCTAAAAATTGGCTTGAGCTTGCTCTAGCCGACTCTAACCCGAAGTTGGGTTTGATACAACTTCCTTTACGAATTAACAAGTTTTTTGATTTGAAGTACCAAGTCCATCCACCCAGTATCTACAACATCAACTTCATCGTTCGAACAGATTTGGGCGCAACAATTACAAGTGTCAGAATCAAGTCGGACCGAGCACAATCTGTTCCCTCTTTGAGCATGGCTTCCACAACCACCATATTACCAGTCGTCATACCCATACTAGTGGTATGAACCTGCATGCTCCCAACAACCATTTTCCATGGTGTTCCTATAGCCAATCGTAGTCACGATGCCCATCCAGTGGTGTCGCCAACAATGCCAACAAGTCAAATGTCAGTTCCTGTTACAATTTTGTCCACAAGTTAACCACAAGCCCAATTGCAAACCATGTCAGTAGCGTAAATGTCAGACCTTTGCTATGAAGAGTTGAAAGTTCAAATGGATGCCCAAGCTGTACTTATCGCTACATTGATTGGAAAGAAAGATAAAAAACTCAGTGAAGCAACCAAATGTGATGAAATCTATATGGTCCTACCTTCAACAAGTTTGATGGAGAGGAAACTCTAAAGATCACATCACAATCTTTGAGATCAAGTGCAGATCAATCTCGACAAATGGAAAGCTAAAACTACAACAATTCCTAGCATCTATCAACAACAATGCACTAAGATGGTTCAACAATCGTCCACCCAAATCGATCAACTCATGGGAAGAACTCATTGGGCAATTTACCTCTCACTTTCAATCAATGGAGATCCCGATAAAGATAAAACATTTAAGGCAATGCCTAAGAGAATTAGGTGAAGAATTTGCTACATATGTGAAGAGATTTATAAACCTATCATTACAGATGAAAGAAACTCCAAATATCAAAGAACTTGTGAAGATTTGTGCAATAAATGTTGGATCAACTACATGGTTTCTAAGTGGCGTAGAATGCAATATATTTGAAGAACTCTTTAAAAGAGTGCTGATCTATAAAAAGACTCAATAGAAATTCAGCTTCAACAAAGAATGAAGGAGATTCAAGCAATGTAGTCACCAAACATAGTCATATGGATCATGAGTCACAAATGAAAATGAAGAATGCAAGTGAAAGTTCAAGATATACTCCCGTAGAGTCTCTACAATGATATGAATGGAGAAATATAGAAGACTATATATTCAACACTAGAGATACTGAGAGATTGTTCGATATGTTAAAGAGGTAAGAAAGATCACACGATGAACTTTGTAGAATCTACCGAAACCAAAGGATGAAAAGAAGGAAAACTTTTGTTGATTTCACCTGAAGTTAGGTCATCCAACAGTGAAATGTCGAGACAATGTGGTGATAATGAGCCACTCATCTTCACCAATGTAGCTTAAAAAGGGAAAGAGCATACCGAAGAAATGAAGGTTCAAGATATGGAAGTGTCACTTACTTCCACTGAAGGAGCGCGTGAATGAAAGAACTTCGATAAAGAAGGGATGGAAGACCAGCTTGTTGTCCAAATAACTTCAAATCAAGAGGAATTCAAGTAAAAAATGCAATGGAACATGAAAAAATAAGACTTCGCATAATGTGTAGCTTTGGCGGAAAGATAGTAATCTAAAGAAGGAAGCAACTTGTTGTCCAAATAACTTCAAATCAAGAGGAATTCAAGTAAAAAATGCAATGCAACATGAAAAAATAAGACTTCGCATAATGTGTAGCTTTGGCGGAAAGATAGTAATCTAAAGAAGGAAGCAACATTATATTGGAGGCAGCACACAACATGTTGCGGTAGATCGTGATGGTTCCTATTTAGATTTTGTCACCTGAATCTCGAGTACATTTTGTACTAACAACCCTTTCATGATCGTGTCAATTACCAGATGAAAGTTTGAAGTACCTTATCATAATCGCTAACAATGAAGTCTTAGCGAATGTACTCCAAGAGCAATAGGAGTTCACCACAAGTCATGGATTAGCTGCTCCCCTCCACCTTTTGTCTTGCTAATACAACGAAGTCCACCACCCGAGACGGTCTTTGAGGCAATGTTGTGGGGGCTTCAATCAAGATCAATGCCGCTGAAAGTGGTGTAACAAAAGGTCAACAAATAGTAGGAGGCATTGCAAAAGTGCAAGGTCACCTCCATACTAAGGAAGGAAAAGAAAATACCATGTGAGCTTGTCACCAAAGAAGCTTAACATCTTGAAGCAAAGTTTTCCCTGAATGAGAGTAGGAAGAAATTTGCATTTTTTGTCATTATCATCACAATTTTCAAATCATGATAAAGAAATCACTCCTCAAGATCGAAATGATGGTTAATTACCACACAATGACCCAGGAGAGGTCACCCTATATTAGGGTATGTAAAAAGAGTTGAAAAAGGGATAAAATGCAAAAAAGAAGAAAAAAATGCAAGTTATACTTCTTTGAATATTCTTTCAAATTTATGAAAAATCGGCAAGGGGGCTTATGAACCGGCACAAACATGAACATGTTTGCCCTTATTTGGGTTTGATAACCCATATGCACCTCTTTTTCCTATCCTCGATGACTTGGTCTTGACAGCTTCACAAGATGGGGAGGAGATAAGAAGAGATAAAGATAGAAGGTTGAGAGAATTTGATTTGAGGCCTCAAATTGTAGAACTGAGAAATTCCCTTGGATGTCTATAAACACCCAAATGGTGAAAGAGAAGGGGGGCTCGTGCGTTAAAAAAAGAAGAGAAGAAGAGTAGAGCAAAGAAGTAGGAAAGGAAGAAGGAAGGGGAGGAGCCCCTTGCTGGAGATCCATCTTTGACGACCCCTAGCCCATCAGTGCAGAGTTTAGAGTGCCCCCAACATAACCTAGATGAGAACCATTGCCGGCAACAACCATCCTCACTAGAAAAAGCCAAGAAAAGCCCCCTACCAAATTAAGAAATAACATCAAGCAACCACCTTGTCGGTGTGCGTCCGGCCAGCCTAGGCTTCCTCCAGCCACACCACAACCTCCACTGAGTTCCCCTCACAGGCGAGAACAAACCATCCGAGAGCTGCTGCTTGAGAAGCTCTCCATCACCAGAAAAGCTTTGAGAAGCCGCTCGTTAGAACAGTGTAGCAGTAGAAAACAATAACAAACAGTAAAGCCCAGGCCACCACTTGGAAAATCTACATTTTCACTGAACTCCCCCCAACACCACTGACACAACCCAAGTCGAGATCCGCAAGAGAAGAAGCCACCCTTGCGAGAAAATAACCTAGAAAACGCTCACCGAAGAAGTGCAACAATAGCATTTGACCATCTTTCTAACCTTCATATGTCTGTGACCCAAAACCAACTGACACACCAAACACCACCTACAACCTGGTGCAGCCAGAAATCTTCAGAAGCTTGTGCATGCTAGCCGGTTTAGTCCAACATTTATCTTGCTTTGAACCAACCTCAAGCGATCTCGTTTAGTCTATTATCATTCCAAAAATAATTTGAATGCCTCCTAGACATCGGATCGAGGCAAAACTTGTTACCCTACCATTTTTGGACGCTTCGGACACAGTGGTGAGGTTATTTTGAAGATTTAAAGATTAGAAGATTAGAAACAGATAAACCAGGGTAATGGAATCATAGATCTCAAAGGCAAATTTATTTAAAGGCATCAAAATTCACTATTTTGTGTTAGCATGTAAAAATTAAGAAAAATAGTGAATCCGTGGTTATTAAGCTACTGTAGATTGACTTAGGGATTTGAATTGAACTTTAAGAAATCACGTAAAAAATCTTGGGTGTTATTCCTTGCATTCGACATTTTATTTTTTAGATCGTAGAATTTTTTTACGCAACAAGGGCATTTTTGGTCCCACTGAACCTACTCATCCAACCCGTTCCGACAACGAAGTGAAGGCTGATTCACGGGAGTTGAAAATCTCACGCCCAAACAATAGTCATGAGCTCAGTGAAGAATAAAAATAATCACTATCAAACTAATGTTTTTTATTAGAATTAATGAAGAGAATTTTTTAGGAATATTAAATTATTAACAAATAATTTGTTATCATAGATTTAAAACTATTTTTTGACTCTTAAAGATCCCTAAACCAACTCCACTCTATGACTTTTCATAAATCATAGATTATCATAGATTAAAGATTTAATCTATGGCTTTATCATAGATTATTTTCTTTTTAGTTTAGTTAATTAATAAATTAAAGTAAAATAAATCATATATTTATCAATTTCAAATATTAAAGAGAATAATATCTCATAATTTGATATATCTTTTTCCTTAGTGGATTGAAAAATTGTTATAAATGATTCCAAAATGACTTGGGGTCAACTAGATTCCATAGCCTATAGAGTCGAGTCCAAGTCCTGAGTTTTTAAACTACATATTTTACTAGTGATAGGAATTGGGAGGACTAATATGTTTTTTTAGTTAATAATTATATAAATTTTAATATAATGTCAATGTGAGTTCAAAATTAATCATAGGACTAATATGTTTTTTAGTTAATAATTATATAAATTATAATGTAATGTCAATGTGAGTTCAAAATTAATCACCGTAAAGAAAACTATAGCTTTATTATAAATAGATATAAATTAATTAAATAAATAAATAAAACTAACTAATAACAAGTGCATGATAACATGTTAAATTGATTTTGATAAAAATTATAAGAATTTATATAAAACTAATAGTAAACTTGACCCGATGAGTGGGGCACATTATTAATTTTAAGAAAATTAAATATATGTTAAACGAAAAAGAATAAATTTTAATCAAAATACTCATTGACTTTTGAGATCTATACAATTGAATTCTAATTAATATTTCTTATCAATGGATATTATATAAGAGTAAGGAGAAGGTTATATTCTTTTTGTAGATTGAGTGCTTATTTAATAGATTTCAAAGTTGAAAAATTTAACTTGGATTTGTCGTTCATCAAAACCAACATGGAGTTGTCGCTTTGTGGAGAAACTTGAAGCGGTAAAATTCGGAACATGAAACTTTGAATCCTTTAAAAGCCATGACATATTTATTGGAGGATAAAACCTATCGGTTTTACTTTGAAGATTTATTTGACATGTCTGAATTCATTAAACTTCAAGTTATTAAAGATAAGATTGTGATAAAGCTAAGAAAATCTTGTCCCTGAATATCAATTTATCTATTTTTAAGACAAACAAATCTTGGTTATTTAAATTTAGAAAAACAAAAATAAGAGAGTCATAAGAGGAGAGAATTTAGAAAAATATAAAGTAAAAAGATTTGTAGGGCCAAAATTAATACGAAGAAAAGATTATAATATAACGAAAGAAAATAAAAATTCATATTATAATATATATTAAAATAAAATAAAATTAATATATTCGTAATTCAATAATTTTTTTTCACATAAATTCTCTTGTACTTTATTTTTTTGACAAAAAATGCCTTTAAAGTTCGTAAATCTAATGATTTTGGACAGCATAAAGATAGAAAAATACCCCTCGTCAGACAGACAGTACAACCGCTAGATCTACCAGTAGATTCATCTCTCTGTGTGTCGTGTGTCCCGAAACCCCAAGGTGCGAACTTTTCTTTTCTTCCACCTTTTTTATTTGGCTTTTTCTTTTTCTTCACCCATTGATTCTTTCCAATTGATAGGCGTAGATTATACCGCCTTGAATAATTCTTTCATGGGCAGTGAGGTTGGTAGGTTTCTCTTATTTGAAAAGCACCGATCTTTGACGGTTTTAGCTCCTGGGTCATGCGTATTGTGCTGCGTAGAACTGTTCCTGCATTTGGTTGTCTGCTTTTGTGGATCTTGGATGTATGCATGGGCTGTGGTCAGCTTGGAGTCTGGATGATGCTGTGCTTGATTGCTTTTTAATTGTTTGATATGTGGCCGATTGTTGATGTTTAATTGATTCTTGGTTGAAAAGTTTTGGACTCTTTGGTAATGGATTGCATGGTGATGATTTGTGGGTTGTCTTCTAGGAAGAATTGCTGCTTGGATAGCTGGGTTACATGCAGTGGTGTTGGTTGATGCGCTGTGTTTTACCTGTTGGTTTAGGTCACGCGTATTGTGCCGGGTATAACTGGTTTTTGGGTTCTTTTTATCGATTGATGAGTTTGCTTTCTGCATTTGGTTGTGTGCTTTTGTGAATCCAGGAGATATATTTATGGGTTATGGTCAGCTTCGAGTTGGGAGAATTGTGTGCTTGAAGGTTCCTTAATTGTTTGCAGTTTGATTTGTGAAAATGTAGCTGGTTGTTGACGTTTAAGATTAAGAAGATTTCTCTTTGGTAGCTGATTGTTATTGTTTAATTGAATCTTGATTGAAATGTTTGACTTTTTCCGTAGTGGATTGCATTGTTGATGATTTGTTGTGTATGTCTTACAGGAAGCTTTGCTGTTTGGATATGGTTGGGGTTCTAGCACAATGGTGTTGAGGGATGCGCTATGAAGTTGCATGCGTGGTGGAGATTTAACAAAGATGCCAGGGTTGCCTTTGGTTGTTCGTGAAAGCTCTTACGTTTTCAGCCACTCCAGGCAGGTTGATCAAATGTGCCGGCAAGATTCAAGGACTCATATGCCCCAGGGAAATGCTGTTGCTACTGAGGAAAGTCTTTCGGTCTATTGCAAGCCAGTTGAATTTTATAATATACTACAGCGCCGCGGCTCACAAAATGTATGGCTCAGCATTTAGAAGATATATGTTTCTTACATTTAGTTTCATTGTCTGGAGCAAACAGAATAACGCTTGTTAATCTTTAAGCTGCCAAATATGAGATTTTGAAGATTCTTTTTCCTTGTTGCAGCCAGCATTTCTTCAAAGATGTTTGGAATATAAAATTGAGGCTAAGAGAAAAAAGAGGTAGAGTTGTTCCGTTGTTCAGCCTAATGTAAAAATTATTGTTAATCATAACTGGTCTGCCCTTAGGAAACAAATTTATTCCTTTTATCCGCACAGACTTTGTGCCGTTGGTTTAATTTTACAAGCAATTAACCTGTGATGTAAAACACAGGCCACCGGCCCCAACATAGCTGGGTCAATTGTTGGTGATGAATACATTTTCAAGTTTATCTATATTTATTTTCATGGATGTATATGTTTCTTTTGCATTTAATATCTAGTAATAGGGATTAACTGCAGCCATTTTTCGATGTTTTAGAATACAACTGACTGTATCAATCTCTTGTGTGGAGTCAAATGGGCAACACTTGCCAAAGATGTTACCTTCCTATGTGATATTGGCTCGTCATTTCATTAGTTCTACTTCTGAAGAGGTGCTTTCTAATTGCTTTTTATGTGCATGAAAATCTTGGAGTGCACTTATATTAGCAATAAATTTTCATTGATTATTGATGTATGAGCCTCATGTGGATGTATAACAGCACTCTGCAGTATATAAGCCACTTTGCGCCTGTAAATTGATTGATTTTCGTGAGAGTGGGTCTCAAGGTCAATCAGAGGCCAGCTTTATCATCCCTAAGTTGAGTAAGCTACTTGCGGATGGGAAATGCAACAATCTGGTTATCCTGGCTGTCAGTTTCGGTGAGCTTTTATATCTTATTCTTACATTGATGCACAATGTTGTCACCATTTAAGATAATATATATTTCAGGTGAAGGAAGGACAATTCCTAGTGAACTTACAGAGCTTTGCAGCACTTTATTAGCTACATGTGAGGATTTATATGTTGTTGGAGAGTATTTTTGCACTATCTTTAGCAAATGTATGAATACTTTGACCTATAATTGTCTTCCTTTGCAGCTGATCACGATGAGATTTGCCTATGGGGCTGTCTTCCAATTGAGAGACTTTCTGCAAATTGGAAGACATCCCTAAGTTTTACTTTAGGCAATCGGGCGGAGGTATTAACACCTCTTAGTATGCACCCTGGTATCCTTAAGGTATATTGGTTTTTGCAACTGAATTTTTTTTTCAGAATTTGCTAGCAGAATTTTCCATTTGGTTTGCAAACTGTCTGAACTTATTTTTCAAAATTTATCTCCGTATGTTTTCCTTTTCTTTCAAAAAATTTCCCTTGGGTCTCTTTTCTATATTCTCTCTCAATTTTACCGATTGCGCAGTTTTTGCCATAGCTTTACTGCTAACTGTGGTTTCTTATTATTAAAATTTTATTCAGGTGGACAGGAATCGCATAAATTTTCAGAAACCTCAGAATTCAGGGAATATGGCAAGTAGATTTTTGACGAATCATCTTTAAACTTAATTTATTCTTTCTAAGTGGATGGTGGAAACTAAAATTAACTCTATAAAAACCATTTTTCTAGAGTTCTAATGCTGTACGGTTGAACATATATGCCCAAGAGCTTAAAGGCAAAGAAAAATCTCCTTATGACTATTATGATTTCAGCGGGGTGCCAACATCATCAGTTGCTCGTATTATTCAGTAAGTAAATAACATTTTCTTGCAGCAGTAGTATCTGGTATATATTATTTAATTTGTGTTGTACCTGATTCTTTATATGCAATATACCTGACATGCCTTTTTTAATGCTTAAATAGTAACTACCATTAAAGATACGTAACAGATGTTTAGGTTTTGCGCTTGAGAACATAATTGTTAATCACTTATAGCAGTAACAAAAAGGTTGGCAAGGTTCCTGCTATGATATTATGCTTAAAAATTATTATATTTTTTATTTTCATATGTTTATAGCCCACATAAGCAATGACCATGATTGGCCATGGCCATTGCTGTCAATCACGCAATTGAATGTCTTCAGTTTGAGAGCGAAGGTCTGTGCCCCATGAAATTATGTTTTCTTTTGCAATGTTTTCTATAGAGCTATATCACCCTGAAATTTATTGTAATTGATGTTTCTAATTGATTACACGGTAATCTCTTATGTTGTAAAGAAGCCATGTCCCTTCAATGGTTTGTGTTTGTTTGATATCCAAAATGCTTTATACCTTCATCACTCCTACAGCGGCAGGATTTCCTTCAAAGCCTTTTTTTACCTTCTACATTATTTTTACTATGTCCAAATTCAATATTCCCTCCAAATATTTCAGGTTAAGAGCTGGCAATGTCATCTTCAACTATAGGTATTGCAACAATTCCCTACAAAAGACTGAAGGTACTGTTTATTTTGTACCCCTATGTTCTTTCAATTTCCATCATTTATTTGTAGTTTCACTTGCTAAGTATGTATATGTAAGAGTTAAGATAATATGTGAGTGGGCTTTTTTATCTAAGGGGGTGTGATGTTCATGAGTGGGTGGAACATTAAAGTCATCTCTGCGCACTAGGCCATTTTTCTCTTTTGTCTTTTCCTGTTTATTTTACCTCTTCCCAATCCTCATGATGTCATATAATTACAACGTAAACTTTTGATTTTTGGGCTTCCCTATTAAAAAGCTTGTCCTAATCTTTGGTTTTTTTCAACATTCAGTTACCGAGGAGTTCTCCTGCCCCTTTTGCCTGGTTCAATGTGGAAGCTTCAAGGTATACTTAAATTTGTTGTTTCTGGAAGTTTCAAGACATTATGGGCACAGTTGCTTGTTCCTTGGGTGAAGTTGGCGCTATCAATAGTTTAGGTGATCTTTTGTCTGTTAATGTGGTTGACAATGAGGAGTCTGGAGACTGCTCTACTAATTAGTTCTATTATGAAGCTTTTCATGTTCATAGTAGTCTGTGCTGTCAACATGATACAAAACGAAGATTATTTAATTATATTAAAATTATGAGCACTACTGAATGGCAGTTTCCTTGTCTATGTGACAGGGTCTGCGATGCCACCTCACCTGCAGCCATGATTTGTTCAATTTTGAGTTTTGGGTTGGTAAACTTTTGTATTCTCGAAGCCAGTTTGGTAGCTAAATTTGGAATAAGGATCCAATATGATGCACTCTTGGTCTTTAACATTAAGTGTCATATCAATTTTAATGTGCAGGTGACTGAGGAATATCAGGCTGTTAATGTTTCAGTTAAGATCAACATGTGGAGTTCGGAGGTTAAGATTCAAATTCTTAGCTAGTTGTTGCTTGAAAGTTTGTAATTTGCGAGGATAATGAGATGCTTGGTTGGTGCGAAGAATTCATTGACATATAGGAAATTGACTGCTAATTTAATATATAAGTTCACCCTAGTCTTTGTATATTGTTTACATGTGACAACTGACTTTTGAATGGACTTTTGAATGATATACCAAAATGATGGAGAAATTGTGGTTTGGCATGTGGTAAGTTTTAATGATCAATGCATGGTGAAGAAAGCTGGATAAATAATTATTACACTTTGCTGATGGGTAATGTTTAATTTATTGGTGAATGGGAAGGTACCAAATGATTATCATGATTCAACTTAAAAGTAACATTCATAAAATACTTTGAGATTGCAAATGATGTGCCTATATAACTTGATATTGCTAGCTGGGTAGAAATTGAATTTTTTTTTAAACTTTATCAAGGCATATGCATGGCTATATACAGGTTGTTTCAGGTGGAATTGATCCAAAATTTCAAACCTTCTTCATGAGGTATGTTTTTCTCATAAATATTGACAGTCAGACTTTCTTTTATGGTGTAAGATGCCGGCAAATAAGGAAAAATTTACGTACATTTCTAGCTCTGGACGGAAAAGCGCAAGAGCATTCATCCCAATATATTAGTGTCATCTACGGGGAGAAATGGTTTGGAAAAGAGGTTGGCATAAGCTGCTCAGACATGCCTTCATTGGAAGCTACAGAAAAGGCTGGTTCTTCATTGAAAAGAAGTTGGAATGGTAGGTGTTAATTTGAAAACTAATTTGGTTACTCTGGTATTAAACATTTTAAAGTCTTTTCGAAGCTTTCATCTACTAAATCTGATTCAGATGTGGGTTCCAGTAAGGGTGAGAAGACTTTGAAAAAGCTATGTCGATCTGTGGAGGGAAACTCTGATAAATGTTTGCTGCAATGTGCGGAACCAACCGACTGCAATGAAAATAGTGTGCATGGCGCTGTTGAACGCTATGGTAATCATGATCTTGAGCAACAACCACCTGCTAACAATCTTGCTGGCACTAAGATTGTACGATTTGCGAAAGCAAGGAAGCTACGTGCTGAGTGCAGTGATTGCAAGAAGTAAGTTATTGTTCTGGAGATAATCATTTAGCTAGTTGAATGATCAATATGTGGCTTTTTATTCATTGTTCTGATTATATGCCTATTCTGATTATAATGGAGATGATTATTCTGATCTGTAGCCGCACTCTTCTACAAGAACGCCAGTTTTTTCACTCCCACAGGGCTCAGGTGATGAGTGACTTATTTATTACATTCTTAGTTTATTCATTATTATTCTATCTTATGTGAGCCAATAAAGTTTACATAAGCTAGAATCATTGTGAATATCTTAGAGTCTTGCTGAGAGGTTTATTGTTTGTTGTCTCGCTTGAAGCCTATGGCTCTAGAACAAGTACTCTCAGACCAGGATAGTGAGGATGAAGTTGATGATGACATTGCGGATTTTGAAGATCAGAGGGTATGATTATGCTTGATTGGTTTTTTGAGTGAAACATTTTTTAAGCATATAATGGAGAACAGAAAATGCACACTTTTCAAAAACCTTGTATGATCACAACATAGTTATCTTATTAAATTGTTGAGGGTTTGCATGGTTACAAGGTTCAAGCAAAAACGCTGACAGTTTTGATATTTGTGATAAATTTGTATTAGTGTTGAATTTCATTTTCAACTAACAAGGAATCAAAGTTTTCACTCATTGTCATGCCTTGCATATCATTCTTTATTGTGGCAATGGGATTGCTAGTCTCATGAACTGAGCTTGGTTGAAACATCAATTGGAACTTGTTCCTGGATAAGATTAATTGTTGCGCCATTTATTAGGAATTTTCTACTCTGACATGTTTAATGTGATCTAATTAATTATCTCAATCACATCGAATCCTATCCTTCATGGTCTGACCGCTCTCCGGACCCCACATGTCCGGGAGCCTTTGTGCACCAGGCTGCCCTTTACATCCAATGCTACCATTTACACGTTTATTTTTTATTGGCGGCCACTTGCCCTGTATTGTCATACGTTAGGCCACTCTAATTTATGCCATCAATATTTATTTATTTGAAGAAGTTAGATGTTGAATTTAGTTTCTTTGAGATTACCACTTGAAGTTGTTGCTGTCGGAAACTCTTTGCAGAAGCTTTACATGACTTTCATTTATTGACTTACACTTGGTGCGTGGATTTCCCTTTCAGATGCTTGACGATTTTTGGATGTCACCAAAGATGAAAAGCATATTATGCACTTGTGGAATTGTTTTGTGAGGAGACAAAGGTGTACTTTTGTCAACCTATAATGAAATCTTAGTAAAATTTTATTATTGCTTGAAATAGTTGCTCCTATTCTGGGTTGTTGCAAATGTTGATTCTATTTTTGCCTGCGGCAGGGTGCTGGCAGATGGTCATGTTCCATGGGCTTGTGAAGCATTCACAAAGCTACATGTCCGCAGCCTTGTTGGAACACCAGCTTTGATTTGGTACGCCTCCTGAATGATTATTGTTTATTCGGTGATTGGGTTCTCGTTTCTTGTGTTTGAGTTGGCAAGAATCGTTACGGGGCTTTTATATGCAGGTGCTGGAGGCTGTTACTGTTGAAACTTTGGAATCACTGCCTTATTGATGGCCGCACGATGAACAACTGCAGCCTCATTCTCGAGGGATGTCAAAAGGAAACTGCCAGTTCTGAAGGAAGCTGATTAAGCTGATTCTTTTCTTCACTGACTGAACTCATTTTATACAAGCATTCTGTGATAGTTTATTGATCCACATCTCTAGCATCATCAAGGGTACTTGTGATCACATTGATCAATTCATATTTATCCATTCTTTTGCACCAGAACCTAGCTAGTCCTTGTGATCAAACCAGTGGAGATTCTTCTATTAGGGCCCTGTGATTTCTAACTCTTACAACAGAAACACCAATTCAGATGATTCTGGATTCTTAAAGTTCCATTTTTATGTCAGTTGCAATGTATGCATGTAAACTTTTTTTTTTTCTATTTTGTGCCAACACTGAGAAGAGCAGAATGGAATTATAGGTTTATTATATACATGATAATTGTGGCATGTCTCGTCGAGAAAGTGGTTGCTTGTTACTTCTGGGTGTCATGAAGCTTTAGAAGGGATTGGTTGCCTGAGCAACAAAAAAATGTGTTTTCTTGGACAAGTGCATAAAATGTGTTTGCCTGAGCAACATAAAATGTGTCTGAAATACAATTGGATAATTGCTTCAATAATACTATACCTTTTTATTTAAACGCTTCAATAATACTAGGCATAGATGCTGCATCATACATGTAGTTTCTGGATTTTGATTTTATAAATAAACTCAAATGAGAAGATAGATTTTGATTTGAGGGAAATTTTAATTAAATAATAATATATTACTTTTATTTTTTATATTTTGATTGTTGAACTTTATAATTTTTATGACGACTTTTAGGATCTGGTTGGGTTGTGAAAAAGAGTGTCAAAAGTGTATATTTTTTTTCACGTTATTACTTATTTGGTGAAAAAAATATGATAAATAGATACGTTTTCTATACTGCGGGAAAAAAACTTACGGTTATTTATTACGAAAATTGTAATAAAAAAATATTTACTAGACAATACGTATGAAAGCTTCCGTAGCATAGTGGTAGTGCGTTCGCTTCGTAAGCGAAAGGTCGCGAGTTCGATCCTCGCCGGGAGCTCTGCGGCGGGGGTGGGGCCCATTCTCCCATCAATCATTTTTTTTGGTAATTTCTAGGTAGTGCACTTTCTATTATTGGAATCCAATTTCTGGCTGTTCTACATGCGTGCTGCTGCCCAAGTTGAAAAAATTAATTTGAGTTGTAACTCGTCATAGATTTGCGGAGCCAATTAGATGACATGGAACTTCTGTTCATAGATAGGGAGAACAGAACTCATGTTGTAGAAGAATTAGCATGCATGATGGAGAAGGAGATCGATTTGGAGCTGCTGATTGATGAAGTCAATAGTCGGGTTGTGTTTTTGGAGTGTGATGGGGATTTCGTGGATGTGCTACTCAGTTTCCTCGTCATGCCCATTGGAGCCGTCGTCAGACTCCCCCAAAACAGTCTGCTCTGCGTTGCACGGATGCCAGCTTGTACGAGAGTGTGGAGAAGTTGGACGTGAAAATCTCTTCCAAACACAAGCTTGCAAGGATATGTTACTCCATCCGCTACAAAAAAAAAAGAGGACTTCAAACCACGACCAGTTGTAAGTCGTGGAGAATTGGATGGCTTTTGTTTAAGTTTTGTACTTAAATTGTCGGCCAAGGCGTGGAGAGGTTTCCTTTCTAAAACAATGAAGAAACGGGGCCGTCCCCGGATGAAGATGATCAATGCTGCTAAGAGGAGCGAGCAGGCGACGCAGAGGACGGTGACTGTCGTGGCACGCGCTGCCGTATGAGCCGGCGAGAGGAGCCGACACCACCTACCTCCTCGACTCCTCTCCTCCCACCTCCCCCTTTTCGGTTCCCGACAACCCGGCCCAGCCTTCTACCGTCAGTTCTCCGACAGCCGAGGTCGCCGTTGAGAGCGGCGGCGTCGATTTGTTGGAGGGTGTTGAGGTGTACGACGTGCAAGGCAACCACGTTCTCATCTCCGAGCTGTGGAAGGGACGGCAAGGCCGTCGTCGCCTTTGCCAGGCACTTCGGGTGATTCTTTTCTATTATACTGTTTTTAGAATATTTGTATTGATTTGTTTTTCTTGTGTGCAAGTTGGATTTTTGGATGGTTTTGATGGATTTTTTGGGGTTCCAGGTGCATTCTTTGCGCAGACAGGCTGATTTTCTTGCTGCGAAGAAGGTTTGCAACAATAGTACGCCATCTAGCTGTCACAGGGATCAACTTAGGGTTTAAATTTTTCACCCTAACGGCCTCCGTGCGGCGTGTTTCCTCCCTGGAAACACCAGCCAACACCACCTCCGCACCCACCAATGTGCTGTGGTGCACAGCGGCCTCGGACCACACACTTGCGAATACCGCACGAACCCAGTCCCGGTACCGCGCCCAGCTACAAGCGCCACTAGTACCGGTATCAGGCTACCAGCGATTGTACCGAACACACACCAATCACCAAGCTGCAGTGACTACGCGTCCCACGTACCGATCACCCATCTCGGTACCAATAGACCTCGGAATCACAGGTCTAACCCCGGTGGCCAAACACGACACATACACCACAAGAATTACAGGAACTCGACCCAACCTCTATTCCACTAGTATGAATACAGGATATACAAGTGTCTACACCCTAGACTACTTGCCGGTCGTGGACATGCAAACCCCACGACCGTGCCTCTCGACCCTCACTCGACAGGACTTCACCCAACCCTCGGCTCACCGCGCAGGGTTGCCGAACAACTGGTATGTGAGCCTTGACCCTAAAGGCGGACGTCGACTACCCCGGTAGTCCCCCTTGAAGTTCCAGACCGCCCCTCGGCCTGACTGCAGTAACCCCAAGGCATCCCCTTGCCCGGCCAAGTTTCTCTCATCCACCAAGATCACTCACACACACTTCACATGTTGTTCTCCTCTTGTCTGATCTCTACATAAGGATGGCACCTCCTTATATAGACATCCCGGCCTTAGTGTGACACCTCATCAGCTTGCATCCTCACCATCGAAGTCTTGATCAACGGCTCCCATCCTCCAAGCCTTGTCATCGACCCCCTTGGTGTTCCAGCAGAATTACCAGAAAGACCCACCCTTGGGTGTGGCGCAAATGCCTCATCAACTTCCTGGATGTGGCACGGTCGCCTGGCTCGACCCAGTGACCCCAATACCGAACCCTGGTTTGTCTGTTCCACAGCACCCATGCGCGTGCACGATAACCCCTACCGCAGCTTGGCTCGATCACCCGCACACCTGCGCACCCGCGACTACCGCATGTCGCACGGTAGTACCCGGCCCTGGCGCCCAGCACGCTCGGTCAGTGGTGCTCGGTCACTAGCACCCTACGCATCCGAAACCCGCAACTTCTATCCGCACATGATGCTCGGTAGAACGTCCCGGCTGCGCCTAACCTGTCACGCACCTGGAACCCGCACCACGCTCAACACACGGTAGCGGTGCTCGGTACTCGTTACCGATCATGTCCGCTACCCAACTGCTATCAGTACTGCCCGATATCTCGCCCGGTACAGCAACTCGCCCGATAGACCCCATGCACCACGATGCACTTCACACTAACACAGAAATATGCTCGGTAGATTGTTCACCACTCGGATAGCACCCTACCCGACTTGGACGCGGGAATGCTAGGAACAACCGCCAAACCCTAGCTCTCGTCCGTCCCACGAGCTAAACCCCGTAACAGCCATAGTTGAAAAAATGGGTGGAATTGGCCGCTTTTACTCGGGTGAAAAACCGAGTCAAAATGAGGCCTTTAGCCAAAATCGGCCGATCCAGGCTAATTTGAGCCGATTCATGCCCTCGAGTTGACAACAATAAGAATCAGCCGATTCAGAACGAGGCGGGGGAGACGGGGTGAGGGATTAGTGGGGCGACCACGGCAAGGGGTAGCCACGACAGTGGGTGGAGGCGGTCAGAGAAGGTGGTCGGGGCTCTGGTGAGGGCGAACGAGGGGGAAGGAAGGGGGAAAAAAGAGGGCGAAGACGTGGACGTGGGGAGGGGCAAGGGGGTGCGCGGGAGTGGGGCTGGTGACGGGGGTGGGTGGCGACGGTGGGGTGCAGCGGATGAGGGGCGGTGCGGGGACTGCGGGGCCACAGGAGGTGGGGACGGTCAAGGCCGGCGAGGGCGAGCGGATTGGGCGGGGGCAACGGAGAAGGAAGGCTGCATCAAGGGTTTGGAGGAAGAGAAGTGTCCAGGGAAAAAAATGAGTCGGTGACATTTTCGTAATTAAAAGTTGACTCGATTCTGACTCGAGTAAAAATTAATAATCAACTCTAAATAATTCAAAAAGAATCCAGAAAATATGAAAAAATATTATAAAATATAATACACACTATAATATTAAAATAACATATTCTATAATTAATAACCCACTGATTTTGACCGATTCAAGTAAACCGACTCTTGTCGGTCAAATTCAATGACTCTTTTATAATCCGATTCAACGTCCGATTCCGATTTTTACAATTACGCATCTAGCTCATCTTCGCCTACTTTACTTTTTTTTTTTGTAAATTGAGAACTTGTTCATGTACCATTGTGATGAGTTTGTATGGTTGCTTATATGCTGCTAATCGTTTGTCAAAGATATCCATTACCTTTTAATCATTTTTATTTTTGGGTTTTTTTTTTGAGTCATTTTGTTGATTATAATATTTTTTTAAAAAACTTTCATTGAAGTAGTTTAAGAATATTAAATTTGCCACGGGCAAGTGTGGTTTGTATCAGGCACATTGGCATTTATGGAGTTGTCTACAAATTAGACTCCCACTGCCTTCAATGGGCAATCACTATGGAGGTCAGCTCCTTTTTTTCTTGAATTGCTGTCCCATAAGTTTTACAATATTAAGCTTGCTATTTTAGAATTTCCTTGTGTATGTGTAAATCTTAGTTTAATTAGCAGCTTCATATGGTTAGAATTGTATTTCTTCTCTTATTCAAGCATGTAATGGTTGTGGTATATGCTAAGTTCCTTTTTATGATATGTATCACATCAATCTATTGATTTGTTTATTTTTAAAGGAAGTGTTTTGTTCATAGTGTGTATTGTATGTCTATTTATGAAGATTATGTTGAAGTTTTTGATTCTGATGTGTAACTTGAAAAAATAGATGTGTGCAGAAAATTTCGCTTGTCTATTCTCCAAGTTTTTTGAGCCTTGTGAGGGCAACAAATACACAGCATGTATGGACTTTGTTTCCCAGCAAGATATTTACCTTTAACAGTTTATTTAGTTGTAAGCTATTTAACTTTACAATTCATTTAGTATTAAGCTATTTAATATGTAAGTGTTTCAACATATTAGTAAGCTCTTTCCTGTTTTTTCTTTATTCTTATAAAAAGATTAGGCATCCTACTTCTACTATGCCTGCATGCTTCGGCTTCACAAAATTTTTGCATAGTCCGTTTATTTCATTTGCTAGTCAGTCAGTTGATTAGTTTTGTTTTGTTTTGTTTTTTTTTTCATTTCAATGCAGTTAAAAAAGATAGATCTGTCATGGGCAAGTGCAAATTAAATCAGGTACGTTGTTATTCATGGAGTCGTTGTAGAGTAGTGTTTGTTATGTAATTGTAGTTCTAACCTCGCTAGCTACTTTGATTTTGCTTGATAAAGTGGTCATTGTAGCATATTTATCTCGAACCGCCTTCAATGGGTAATCACTATGGGGGTCAGTTCTTTTTTTTCCTTGTATTTTTGTTCTATGATTTTTCAAAGATTAATTTAGCCATTTTAGGTGTTCCTTGTGTATGTGTAAATCATAGTTTAGTTAGGTGCTTTATATAGTTGATATTTCATTTCTTCTCTTATACACACAATCAACAACCATGGAATATACTAAGATCCTTATTATGATGCTCTAGTTTGTTCCTGTGCTATCAACTCTTCTAAAATATATCACCTCTACTATTGATTTATTTTTTTCTAAAGTCAGCTTTGTATTGCAGGTGCTAGTGCAATCAAATGCATGAACCATGCCGAAGTATAAATAACATTTGTTGAAGAGAACAAGATTGATAACGTATGGAGATTTTACTTTAATTTATCTGCCATCTATTTCACTTATTCTAATGGAGCACGTTTAATAGCAATTCATCCTGGTTAGCAGTGCTTTGTCAATAACCTTAGCAAACTAATAACCATATAATGACAATCCTTCACTTTAATTTTTTATGTCTTACTCATGGAGTGATCTGCTGGTTGGTAACTTTTAACGTGTCTATGATGTAGACGCTAAAATGCCTTCTCAAATGTTCTTGACATGCGAAGAGAAATGAAGTATGAATTTTTTTTTGTATATAAAGTTGACCTGAGTATGCAAGTGAGAAGAAAAGAAAAGGTGAACTGAGTATACAAGTGGGGCAGCAGGGAATGAAAGTGTGAGAGTTTAAAGACCACTTGGTGTCTCTAGGTTTTTGCAGGTGCTGTATATGTGAGTGGTATCAATTTAAAATAGCTTCTTTAACTCCTCAGATCATCATCATCTTTATCATATTTGCCTAATCCTAAAGAATTGAGATTGGGGTTATATATTCTTTCTTTCTACTTTATTTTATCGTAGACCATATTAACACTTAGTTCCAACATTTTCGTATCTTTTCTTATTGTCTCAATACATGTTCTTTTAGGCCTACTACATCTTTTAATGCATAGACAAAATAATGCACTATATCTTTTAACAACATTCATATAACCCAAACCAACGCAACTTGTGTATTCTCATTTTCTCTTCAATTGGTACCACCGATATTTGTGCACTTATAATGTTAGGAATTTGTTCTATAAGGGCTTTTCTATATATCCATCTTAGCATCCGCATCTTAACTACTCTCATTTTTTAATATGCATTTGTTCTGTTGCCCAACATTCTGTTCCATTGAGTAGTGTTGTGCGAATAGTTATTCTATAAAATTTACCTTTTAAATTCATAAGAACTTATTTGTCACATAATATCTTAGAAGTAGCTCTCTATTTCAGACATCAAACTGTAATTCTATGCTTGATATCCTCATCAATGTATCTATCTCAATAGCTGCGAAATGGGCTGGTGGTGCCCATTATCGGAAATCGCCAGCCCACGTCCACATCTATTGAGTCAAGCCCAACCCAACTTGCAGATCGAGTTAACTCAGTTTGACTCCATCCGATTCAATCCATTTGACTCGGTTTGGTTCAACCCAGTTGACTCGGTTATCTTTTTTAGCCATTTTCGTTCGTTTTTCAACCATTTTCGGTAATTAGAAACTCCTATGTTAGTTTAGATGCATATTCATATATTTTTGACTTATGTTGATGCTATGATTATTTTTCTCTATTTATTATTTATTTATTTATTTATTTATTATTATTTATTTTTAGTTATTTATATATTTGTCTATTATGATGAATGATTGTATAATTATTTATTATTATTGATGATGGATTCATTTATTGATATTATTTCTGCTCATGTTTATCTTATTTAATTTAATTATTTGATTAATTATTAATTATTTGCTTGATTGCGCTATTATTTATACATGTTTAATCGTATACAAGTGTTTAGGTGTGGATGTGTTTAGCATGTTCCTTTGTTATAATGTTATTCTTGATGTAAGTACACAACACGACCAAGTATGATATATAGGTATTAGTCTTTTACTTAGCAGTGGGTTCCGATATAGGTTCGAGAGTCCGAGCTTGCTATAGATGTACCGATGCGATTGGAGCTTGGACCACAAGTCCATTAGGACTCTTCTAAGTTTTATCACTGTAGTCTCTTGTTGATTTGGTTTCTAGATCATAAGATATGTTAAGTAGTTGTTTTATCGAACCCACTTAACACAAACCATTTAGATGTATTTTATTTTCGTGATTAATAACCCTCGAGTGTAAAACCCAGCTTTGGGTTAGGGTTTTACCCATTTGTAGTTTGCCCGGTTTAGGCCAATCTTGAGTCAGTTCAAATGAGCTTGGGCGAGACTAGTTTTCAGACCATGGGGATAGGGCCTAGCTGGTTGTATGAGCATATTATGGTACCTAATTATGCATGACATGTAGAGGATAGATTCAGTTAGCTACGGGAGAACACGAGTTATCAGTGTATACACAAAGTATACAGATGATTTTTATGGGTTAGCCAGGGTTTAGGCCTAGTTTTAAGCCATTGCAACGTTTAATATTCGTTTGAGATTTTTAGGGTATCTCATTTGCATGCATTATAGGGACTTCGAATCATTGGATTACCCCTGTGGGCCCAGCTTGATTTGAGTCGTACATTTTCACCCAATTTAGTTCAGGGGTTCAAGACCTATTTAACTTTCTTGCCTTGATTCATGCCAATAGAATCACTTTTAGGACTCGATTAAATTTTAACTTTGGATGGTCTCAATCCAAGCTTTTTGTCCATATAAATATTGTATATACCCATAGGTGGGCCCCACAGGCCACGAGTTGTTGGACGTTCAGATTGTGCCACGGGTGAGATCAGAGCCATCCACGGTCCACGTTAGCCCTGGCTTTCTCCTATTGATTTTCAGTGACTTTTTCACCTCTTTTGGAGTTTTTCACCCCTAGCGCTATCGCCACTTTCGCTCGCCGCCATCTGATTCACCCTTGGGCCACCAGACTAGCATCCTAAAGACTACCTCACAATAGGCTTTCCATCCATAGCCAGCATCGGCGACGGCGCCTCCGCAGTAGCCACCGGAGACAGCATTTTCACAACTAGTTTACAGTGTTGCCGCCACCTTTCAGGCTATTTTCTAGCATGGCAAGCTACCTTCGGTTGATCTGACCACCCACATAGCTTCATCTTATCGAGGTCATCAATTTGAGACCACCCATAACCACCGCCATGGCTGCGATCGCTGCCGGCGATGCCACTACACCCGATGGCGATTCTACCCCTTTCTGGCTGTTTTTCGGCCAGCCACCTGTCAGACTTTGCCGATCGTCACCACCAAAACATCAGCCTCGATGCCCTCTGTCAATCCCAACCAATGGCCACCCTAGTTGTGCCGTCATCGTCGTTTTCCAGATACGGGCACCGCCCACCCCATCGGATCAGGTTACTTGCGTTCACGTCTACCTACCCAACCCTGTTCACCTACCCAGGAGTCCCATGGTCATGCCCTAGTCTGTATCCGCATCCAACAGTCCCGACCAGCCTAGCCAACCTTGCCTGCCCACCAATTTATTTAACCCGAACTAAGTTGACTTGGCCTAACTCGGTTCAGTTTGGTTTAGCTCGTTTTTGGCTATTTTTCGACCGTTTTCAGTAATTCAAGAACCTCTACATTAGTTTAGATACATATTCATATTATTTAGCATATTTTGATATTATGAGTGTTTTTATTTATTTATTTATTATTGGTTATTTATTTTTATTTATATGTTTGTCGTATATGATGGATGCTTATGTATAGTTTATTATTATTGATATATTTACTTATTAAGATTAATCATATTTATGTTTACTAAATTTTATTTATTTATTTATCTATTTTAGTTGTAGGTTTATTTAGCTTTGTCTTATTTTTTAAGATGTATTGATGATGTAAGCACATACAATGAACATGCATTATATAGAAATGTCAGTATTTTACTTAGTAGTATCTTTCGATGTAGGTTTCGGAGTCTGAGCTCGTAGTAGATGAGGCGTCACGCTTGGAGCTTAGACCACATGTCCATTAGGACTCTTCCCAGTTCTATCGCTATAGTCTATTGCTGATTTGATTTCTAGATATCAGGATGTGTTAAGTGGTTGTTTTATCAGACCCCACTTAATAGGGGCCATTTAGATGCATTTTACTCATGTGATAAATAACCCTCGGGGATGAGATCCTTTGAGTTTAATTTTGAAAATAAGATCCATTGTAAGTTACCGTCGGGCCTATTATATACACCCATAGTTACAAAAATCGAAATCAGCCTCCGAATCGGTTTAAGAGGGAGTCATTGAATCAGACCGATTCATAAAATATGTGACAAAAATTAATTCACTTAAATTGGTCCAAATTAGTCCTACACAATAATTTGACAACCCATAACATAAATACATAAAATAAAAATTCAATCTCTTTTCTCAACATAAATACACAAGTTTAAAGTTTAATACAAACATAAAAGATAATCACTAATTATCATCACAAAGCCATAGTCTCATAAGTGTAAGGTTTTATATATCATCATTTGCGCTCTATTAAATGAGATTGACAATTCATCAATACAAGTCTACAAAATTAAGGTTTAGCACAATTTTACTTGGTTAATATTAAATCATCCAATTCATCATTTGAAACATCTTTAGAGTCTGAATCACTATCACCAATGGGAAGAGTAGAGCTCTCACTTGTATCAACACGAGACCCTGCATAAAAGGAAGCATAGAACTCCCACCTATATGAAATCCCTCAGGTAAAAGAGGCATAAACAAACTTTGTTGTGAGTCAATATATATACCAATATCACCATTTAAGTCCACTAAGAAGAGGAGGCAAAGAAAAACCATAAGACGTAGTAGATCATGATCCAATTGCAGTTTCATTGTTTGACATATTGGCATTAGTTGTTCCTTCATTTGTTGTAGTATTCAATGTGCTACCACTTTTATTTCCTACAAAGACCTCTTCATCTTCATCATCACTCTTGTCAACATCGGTGGAGGCTGCTGATCGGCCAATGGCGGCGACTACCCAAGGAAGGGTTCAGGGCAAACAACGGCGACTACCCAAGGAAGGGTCGAAGGCAAATAGAGGCGACTTCCCAAGGGAGGGGTGAGGGCGACCGGCAAAGATTACCCAAGGGAGGCGAGGCAAATGGCGGTGGCGGCGGTGGCTAACAACTAGATGATCGGAATTTTAGGTTTATAAAATTTTGATTCCTCTTTTACCCATGCCTAATAAATTCATTCATTAAAATCCCTAGGATATTTTCATTATTTAGCTATGAAAACTAATTCTCACCGATCGAAGACCATTTTAAATTGGTTGTGAATTGGTTAAAATCAGTCTGAATTGGCCGATTGAATGACTGTTTCTAAAGCTAGCCGATTCACCCTTTTTTTGAAATGGAAAGCGACCTGGCTGATTTAAATCGGCCGATTCCACTTGGAATCGGCCGATTTTTATAACTATGCATACATCCCTGCCCAGGTATATATATAATTTCCTCAAGTTTTCTAGTGAGATGTGAGACAAGGAAAACTGATAGTCGAGCTACGCGTACGGGCATACGCTAGTCAAAGTGGGCTCTAAATTTGGTGAGCATCTGTTCCATTCCTGAGGGATCCTGACAGCTCCACCTTTGAGTTCCTCAAACCCGGAGAAGTGTGCACGGTTACGGGTATTGCAATACAGCGCATGTCTTGACTTGTGGTTTCAAAGGGTACTGAAGGCGCATTCCTGAGAGTACTCGGCCTTTGTGCTTCAAGGCTAGGAGTGATACTAAAAATGTAGAGGGCTGAAGGAAAAGGAAAAGAAATTGATGTTCCCATGAAAAAGAAAGTTTTTAAAGTTATCGAGGCATGAGATGAGTAAGAATGGGATGTTGTCGATCCGAAGATGACTTCTCCTAACTTATAAGTAATTACGTGAAAGATTTTATAAATATTTTCATTTAACAAGAGGGTTAGCTCTCTATGCCAGTTTGACTTTTAGTTACTTAAGGACCACTAACACTCATTACTAACGTTTTTCCTATTATATATGTAGGTTTCGTGATTCTGAGTCGACTTTGGTGGGATGACAGATAAACGTTACACACACTTGAGTTTAGCGCAATTACTTTCTTTCATATTTTTATTTATATTTGATGAGTTTTCATAGATATTTAGCGATGTCTTCTATTCTCTTGACACCAAACGGGTTATTTCAATCTATATTATTGATCGAGTCTTATAGACCAGCAGCTTTAATATGACTCCACTCAATTGTAATATTTTTGATCCGGTTCTTAGGTGAACCGAAATCGGGGTGTCACATCGAGGATGAGATCCTTTAAGTTGTTTTCGAATTTAGATCTACTTCACGTTGCCTTCGGGCCTACTTATATAATTCCTTTCCAAACCCTATCCATAGTTTTTATCAGGTTTTTAGGTGAACTAGACTCGTGGTGTTATAGTTTGGTATTTGTCCATAATTTCAACTTGCCCTCAACTCCTTCTTTAAAAGTATTAATCGAAACCATGTTGTTTGCAAATAGCATACACCATGGGTCACTATCTTGAATACTGTAAGTCAATTCATCAATCACAAAGGCAAAGCGGTAACGGCTCAAAACAAATCTCCAATGTAAATCGACTTTCACCAAAAAATAAAGGAACAGATCATGTTCACCATTCTCATCCTCACCACTAGAATCACCAATTTCAATTAGAAGGCTACAAAAATATCTCTTCTAACAATATCGAACCTCTTCATCCTTCATCAACACATTGTCCTCCTCATCATTAATACATCAAACACCCTAAAGATTTTTACTTTTTTCCCATTAGTGTGGCCAATTTATAAATTTTCACTGCATCGTCTTTTGATCCCAATTCATTGTGAAAGTTTTCATATGCTTTGAGTTTGACGCCTCTCACGATTCTTTTGGCTTTGGTTTGGGTTTCCTTTTAATGCTTCTAGTTATCAATACACTCACTTCTTTGCCATGTTTAGAAAGAGCACTTTTCAACCTAAGCACATTTTGAATTTCATCATTCCACCACCATGTTTCTTTTTCCTTATATTGGCTAACCTTAGTCTCTTCAAGTATTTCTTTCCCCACCCTTTTAATGCAAGAAGCTATTGTGTTTCACAACTCCTTAACCTCACACCCCCACCCCCCAAAGATTCACTTTGCAAAAGTTTTGCCTTAAACTCAATAAAAGTCTCACTCTTCAGGTTTCACCATTTAATTGTAGGTTCAAGTTTTAAGATTTCATGGTTCTTCACCCTTTGAAGAGTTCATCCAAGGTTAATAGTCGATGTTGGGACAGAATTGGCTCACCAGAGATGACCTTGTAGTTCTTACAAAAGAGGCGATTATTCTTTTTCAGTACGAAGAAGTCAATTAGATGATGATTGCATTGTATGTGTAATATTCATGATGAGTTTGATGTATCAGTTAGTGAGCGTTAGCTTCTAGATTTGATGTGTAAGTACGGAGTAGGAGGTCACCACCTAAAGGCGAGGACACGATTGGAGCTTCTACCAGGTATGTTAGGACTTGCTTCTGGTTTTATCTCTATACTCTATCATGTGTTATTTTTACAAGTAAGCGGACATGTTGAGTGGTGGATTTATTGTATCCCACTCCACGCGGGCCATTTAATCGATCGATCTTTCGGATTAACAACTCTGAAGGATGAGATCCGTTGAGTATGTTTTCAAAAATAAGATCCACCATAAGTTGCCTTCGGGCCAATTATATAAATCCCTTCCTTGGCCTGTATATAATTTTATCAAGTTTTTAGTGACACGAGAGATGGGAAATTCGATAACTGTGCTACGCGAGCAGGTACGTGGTTGTCAAAGCGGACTCTGGAACTAGTGAGTGTCCACTCCAATCCTGAGGGATCTTAACAACTCCACCTTTGAGTTCCTCAACCCCAAAGAAGTGTGGAGGTTTACAAGTACTCTTGTGCATCGCATGTCTAGACTTGTAATTCAAAGGGTACTAAAACCAACTGCCTGAGACTACTCGGTCTTCGTGCTCAAAGCTAGGAGAATTATGGAGGTAAAGAGAGGGCTTAGGATAAACGAGTAGTCCCGAGGGACCAGCAAATGAAATAAGAAACATCAGCAGCAGCAAAATATCCAGTTTAGGATGCTACCGGGTCTGCAGCTCAGAGAGTTCACGAGAAGTATATGAATGTTTTCTTTCATATGAGAATTTACTCTCATAGCCAATTTGATATTAGTTATTTTGTGGATCGGTAATACTTATTTTGTTTTAAAATATCATTTATTTTCGAACTTGTTTTCACGATTATTCTATTTTGTGCACAATAGCATATCATGGCATGCACGTAGGACCACATTAGAACCCACACATCCCATTCACGCATTATACACTTGCACTACCATTTTAGGACACCGAGGGGAGACCCGAGTCGGCTTAACCAAATCAAGTAGTTTAGCAAACAGTTAGGTCGCCGGTGACATTTTTGGGTTGGTTTACGGGTGAACCGAAATGAGGTGTTATAGCGTGGTATCAGACAAACCCTTGGTTGATTAAGATGGTAGATAAAATACAGGTCACATGTGTGCAAAAGCTACTCCGAGTGGTTCTGATAGGTATTTCTCTATCTTATGAATTTTTTGTAGATTTTCTTACAGATCAGTGGTGTGACAATATGAACAAGTTAGAGCTAGCAGAATGGTGGGATAGACTCATAGGACATAGATTGGAGCCCCAACGCCTCCTTCACCTAGACAGGCTAGCCCTACTCATGTTCACAGCGAGATGGTGTCTAACTGATTTAGAGTCACACTGCTGCTAGGAAATCCCAGAGAGCCAAGCTCAGTAAGCCATCGTAGTGGAAGCTGTTGCAGCATTAGAAGCCGTCAGACCGAAATGGAGGCTGCCATTGCAGGGTTGGCAAAGATACAAATGCAAATTTGCCACTTTTGCAGATGTGGTGCCAGCCACAAGCGAAGCTAAGCGAATATTGGCTACTCGACCACGCCGAGACTATTAGCAGAGATCACATCACCCTCAACAATATCAATTGGATCAAGGGACACAACAGATATGGTCAACCAGAACATCTAGAGTGAAGCCTTTTAAAATTTTGTGGACGAAATTTTTATATGGAGAGAAGATTGTAAAACCCGTGATTCGAATCAGGGTTTTATAGTCTGAATTTTCATTATTTGATTTATAGTAAGTGATCTAATTAAGTAAATTAAATTTGAGCATCCAAATTGTCTGTCATGGAACTTGGGAAAACCTAATAAAATCCTAGCATGCATAGGATGAGATATTTTTACATTGATGATTGCTTGACTGTTGTTAGATGATGATTGCATTGTATGTGTGATATTCATGATGAGTTTGATGCATCATTCAATTAGTCTAGATTTGATGTATAGGTACGGAGTAGGAGCTCACCGCCTAAGCACGAAGACACAATTGGAGATTCAGCAAGTTCATTAGAACTCACTTCTTGTTTTATCTCTATACTCTATCGTGTGTTATTTTTACAGGTAAGCGTACGTGTTGAGTGGTGGATTTATCGTATCCCACTGCATGCGGGCCATTTAATAGATCAAACTTCGGGATTAATAACCCTCGAGGATGAAATCCCTCGATTATATTTTTGAAAATAAGATCCACCACAAGTTTCCTTTGAGCCTATTATATAAATCCCTTTTCCAGTCCTATATATAGTTTTATCAAGTTTTTAGTGAGACAAGAGATGGGAAATTCGAAAACTGTGCTACGAAAATTGGTGAGTGTCCACTCTATTCCCGAGGGATCTTGACAACTCCACCTTTAAGTTGCTCATACCCGGAGAAATGTGGAGGTTTACAGGAACTGCTGTGCAGCGCATGTCTAGACTTGTGGTTCAAAGGGTACTAAAGGTGACTGCCTGAGAGTACTCGGCCTTCGTGCTCAAAGCCAGGAGAATTATGGAGGTAAGGAGCGGGCTTAAGATAAACGAGTAGTCCCGAGGAACCAGCAAATGAAATAAGAAACATCAGCCGCAGCAAAATAATCAGTTTAGGATGCTACCGGGTCTGTAGCTTTGTGGCTCCTCAGTAGGTGCCCTTCAGAGAGTTCACGATAAGTATATAAATGTTTTCTTTCATATGAGAATTTACTCTCATACCAGTTTGATATTAGTTATTTTGTGGACTGGTAATACTCGTTACTAAAGGTGTTCTATTATTTACGTAGGTGAGAATCTCGAAGACTGAGATCTGTCAAGACTGAGAGGAGTAGTAAAGCCATTGCACACATGAACTGAGTGGAAATAATGAATTCTAAGTTGTGTGAATGATGAGTTATTTTAAGGTAAATGCTATGAATGTTTAACATGTGAAACGAAACTAAAATGACATGTTTTGGAATAATATTGATATAAATAATAATTATTGCCATGGACAGGTCGGCCTATTGCACTTATAAGAAAGACTCGGTCTATTTTGTTTTAAAATATTATTTATTTTCGAACTTGTTTTCACGATTATTCTATTTTGTGCACAATAGCATATCATGACATGCACGTAGGGCCACGTTAGAACGCAAGCATCCCATTCACGCATTACACACTTGTACTACCATTTTAAGACACCGAGGGGAGATCCGGGTCGGCTTAACTAAATCAAGTAGTTTTGCAAATAGTTACGTATCAGAGAAAACCCTTGGTTGATTAAGATGGTAGATATAATACAGGTCACATGTGTGCAAAAGCTACTCCGAGTGGTTCCGACAAATATTTTTCTATCTTATGAATTTTTTTGTAGATTTTCTTACCGATCAGTGGTGTGATGATATGAGTAGGTTAGAGCTAGCAAAATGGTGGGATAGACTTGTAGGACATAGATTAGAGCCCCATCGTTTCCTTCACCCAGACAGGCTAGTCCTACTCATGTTCATAGAGAGATGGTGTTTAGACAATTTAGAGCCGCCCTGCCACCAGGAAATCCCGGTGAGCTAGGCTCAGTAAGCCATCGTAGTGGAAGCCATTGCAGCATTAGAAGCCGTTAGACCAAACTAGAGGCTGCCATTGTAGGGTTGGCAAAGGTACAAATGTAAATTTGCCACTTTTGCAGATGTGGTGCGAGCCGCATGCGAACCTGAGCGAATCTTGGCTACTCGACCACGTCAAGACTATGAACAGAGATCACATCACCCTCAACAATATCAATTAGATCAAGGGACATAACAGAGGCAAAGGATATATGCCCCAGCTAGAATGAGAGTTATGGATGACTAAACTCAGGACAACAGATCAACTTTCTGTCAGAACCGTGGACGCCGTCATGGAGGAATATGCAGAATGGGTACGAATGCGTGCTTCAGATGTGGTCAATGAGGACATTGAGAGTAAAGCCTTCTTAGTTTAAAATTTCGAGGACGAAATTTTCATAAGGAGGGAAGATTGTAAAACCCTTGATTCAAGTCAGGTTTTTATAGTCTAAACCGGTCAGTTCGACTATTACTTTCAGTTAGGCCAATTTTAAAATACATGTACTGAGCTGAGGCCGGTCTTGTGTTATGAACCAAGAGAGTCATGTGTGCCCAAGTATATGATGATAACGTTAGTAAGACAACAGCAGAATGTTATCATAATATATGATAGTATGCCAGATTTTTCTTTATTTATTTTAATTAAATCGTAGAATTATTTTTAAGCCAAATAACGTATTAAGATGCATTACGGGCAGTTTGTGTGGGCTATTAGTTATAGAGCATGTCATTGATATGTATTATATTTGATGAAATTTTTTTATTACGATTTAGTATTATTTTGACTCGAGTCAGAGTCGAGTCAAGTTTTAATTACGAGACATCCATTCGTTTTTCTCACTTGACCATTCATTTTTCTCACATGACCATTTATTTTTCTCACTTGACCATTTGTTTTTCTCACCCTACCATTCGTTTTTCTCACCTAACCATTCATTTTTTGCACCTGACCATTCGTTATTCTCAACTGACCATTCGTTTTTCTCAATTGACCATTCGTTTTACTCACATTGACATCTATATATTCAACACTTCTCTCATTTAGCCACCATCATCCTTCTCACCCAACTTCTTCCTTCTTCTTTTCTTCCTTCCCTCTTCCCTACAATCCTCACTCAAGCCGGCCACAACCTTGTCGCTGTCACTATGTGACTGACGATTAGGTATATAATTTTATCTGATTTAATTATTTAAAATTTATATCTATTAGCACAACATGCTAGGATTAATTAATTGTTGTGATAAATGTCTGATTGTGAATGAAGTGATGATTTCCATGATTTGATTTAGAGTTAGTGATTTAATTAAGTAAATTAAATTGGAGCATGCTGATTGATTGCAACGTAACTTATAAAAACGTAATAAAATCCTAGCATGCATAGGATGAGATATTTTTACATTGATGATTGTTTGACTGTTGTTAGATGATGATTACATTGTATGTATGATATTCATGATGAGTTTGATGCATCATTCACTTAGTCGGCGTTAGCTTTTAGATTTGATGTGTAGGTACGGAGTAAGAGCTCACCGCTTACGCGCGACGGCACGATTGGAGCTTCTACCAGGTCCGTTAGGACTCGCTTCTGGTTTTATCTCTATACTTTATCATGTGTTGTTTTTACAGGTAAGCGAACATGTTGAGTGGTGGATTTATTGTATCCCACTCCACGCGGGCCATTTAATCGATCGATCTTTCAGATTAATAACCCTCTAGGATGAGATCACTCGAGTATGTTTTCGAAAACAAGATCCACCACAAGTTGCCTTTAGGCCTATTATATAAATCATTTCTCAGGCTTATATATAGTTTTATCGAGTTTTCAGTGAGACGAGAGATGGGAAATTCAACAACCATGCTACACAAGCAGGCACGTGATTGTCAAAGTGGACTCTGGAACTAGTGAGCATCCACTCCAATCTTGAGGGATCCTGAAAATTCCACCTTTGAGTTCCTCAAACCTGGAAAAGTGTAGTGGTTTCCGAGTACTCCTGTGTAGCGCATGTCTAGACTTGTGGTTCAAAGGGTACTAAAGGCGATTGCTTGAGAGTACTCAGTCTTCATGCTCAAAGCTAGGAGAATTATGGAGGTAAGGTGAGGGCTAAGGATAAACGAGTAGTCCTGAGGGGCCAACAAATAAAATAAGAAACATCAACAGCAAAAGAATAGTCAGTTTAGGATGCTACCGGGTTTGCAACCGAGTGGTTCCTCAGTAGGTGCCCTTATGAGAGTTCACGAGAAGTATATGAATGTTTTTTTTCATATAAGAGTTTGTTCTCATAGCCAGTTTGATATTAGTTATTTTGTGGACCGGTAACACTTGTTAGTGACGGTTTTCTATTATTTATGTAGGTGAGAATCTCGAGGACTAAGTGTTGCCAGGACTGAAGAGGAGTAGTAAAGCCGTTGCACACATAAACCGATTGGAAATAATGAATTCTTAGTTGTGCGAATGATGAGTTTGTTTAAGGTTAATGCCATGAACATTTAGCCTGTGAAACGAAACTAAAATGACATGTTTTGGAATAATATTGATATAAATAATAATTATTGTGGTGGATAGGTCAGCCTATTGCACTTATTAGAAAGATTGGGTCTGTTTTGTTTTAGAATATTATTTATTTTCGAATTTTTTTCACAATTATTCTATTTTGTGCACAATAGCATATCATGGCATGCACGTAGGGCCACGCTAAAACCCAAGCATCTCATTCATACATTATACACTAGCACTACCATTTTAAGACATGGAGGGGAGATCTGGGTTAGTTTAACCGAATCAAGTAGTTTAGTGAACGGCTTGGTCGTTAGTGACATTTCCAGGTCGGTTCATGGGTGAACCGGAACGGGGTGTTATATCGAATCTGGGCTCATGTTAGGGCTACTAAAAAAGAATATATAACATTTCAAATAGTTATACGGACTTGGATAGTTCACAAGTGAACTCACAACCGCGACCGACAATCCTAATTTGATACGATAAAATAAGTATAATATTATACTAATTGAATGCATGCAATTTCATGCCTAAAACTTGACAAAACAAGCCATGCATCAATTTAAATATTAAAGCTTTAAATTTATCAAGATTATCTCAAAAATCAATGAGGTAGTTAATTATCCATGCCACATCATTATTTAATTTCAACAATTGTATACTAATCATAATAATTTTACAAGTTCCTATGGTCACATCGATTGGCTATCATATTGTTAATCAAATTCTAAATAAAATTTCCAGCCATTTTATTAATTAAATAAATACTTATTAACCAATTTCCAACTAAAACATATCTAGAACCCATCTTATTACTTCCCAACCAAATGTGAAAATTAACTAAATCTGTTTAATAATAATAATAATAATAATTAATATTTAACTGATAATGATTATATACATATATATTACTTCCTTGATTACTGAAAGATATTATCTTTAATAATTTAATTTAGGTATAAACCGTCGTATAAATAATTTAACATATTATTTACTAATTAATTAATCATTACAATCAACATACACATATAGATCATGATTAACTCTAATATTTAATATCATACAACAACATAATGAATTAACAATAATACTAATTAATATTTTAATTCCAATTAAGAAAATGCCAATAATTTATTCTATCAATAATAACTTGATTATATATTAAGTAAAATTTATTAACTTTTCATTAATTCTAGTTAATCATTCCAAGATTAATTAGATCACCGTATCTAATTGTTTAATATAGCTTGTATATAATTATCACTTGTAAGATTATTTAAATTGCTTAACTTGTTAAAGGTTCGAACTTTGAATAAATTTACTTGGAATTAAGTTAAAGGTTCTGACAATTAATATATTACATGTAATTTACTAAATTAATAACTATCTACTTGGAATTAAGAATATGGGTTATATTTAAAAGAGTCTTAACTTACATGGCCATCTTAAAATTTAATACTGAGTAGTGACACCGCCCCTTAATGTAATTTAATAAACCAATTCTCATACGCATGAATCACTAAAAATGTAGACATTAAATCTTACACACGGAGATTATATAATTACTGTTCCCGCCAAAGAGTACATGAAATGAAAGATTTTCTATCTCTTTAAACATAAGCGACTAAACTAACATTATAGTAAACATAACATCAGAATTGATAGCACCCATCCAATATAGTTCTCAAGCACAAACATAAAAGGAGAGGTAACTAATATACAAGTTTAAATCTCATATAAAAGCATGGATTAGCAACCGATAATTTGATCTACAAAATGCCCCATGTATAAAATGATAAGAACGTACCTACCAACTCAATTCCACCCCAAAATCAAACAATCACAAACCACAGAAAGTTCATGGAACAACAAAAGACAAATGGCGATCATGGCATGCGTGCATATGAGGAAAATAAAATAATCAAAGGAAATACAAAGTATACCTAAGAGGAGATGGAGAATAGATAAGGGGGTTATGACCACCATGAAAAGGAGGAAAGAAAAGAGAAGAGGCAACGAAAAGAAAAGAGAAGAGGCGACGGCAGAGAAGGACTTGCCCCTCTTTGGTTTTAACGTGACTAGCAACAACCCACTAACGTCAAGATCTCCAGGAAATCTTGTAACTTCAAATCTTATCCTATCTGTACATAGACCAAGTCCATCCTATAAAATAACGATTTTTTTAAAGCGTTTTACACTATGCGCCTGGCACACGTGCTAGCAGCCACGTGGGCACGCCACCATTAGCGTGCTCCAAGGCGCATAATTTTTAAAAAAAATTATAAAATTTGTCAATGAATTGTCACCAAAATTTATGTGTCAAAATTAATTTTTCACTGAATAGAGATCGAAATTCTTTAACAAAATTTTAGCCAATGAACTATGTCACCAATTTTGATGACTTTTCATCATTATTTTGTCACTAAAAATTTTGGTGACAATTTATTGCCGTTCTTACACCAAATTGATTAGCTACATAAACTTGTCCTTGACAAAGGCCCTTTTGTCATAAAAAATCGGCCTTTTGTCGCAGAAAAGAAGGGCATTTTTCCACTAGTGGCGGAGTTAGGACCACAAAGGCTTTGTATATGTAGATATGACCAAGTGAAAATTGGTGGCACAATCATATACATAGTATTTTTTTTAATATTTTGTATATTTTGGGGATAATCTCACCAGAATTTTCATGAAATTCACTCAAAAAAATAAATTTGGTGGGTGACAATATGCGCCACCAAAATCTCGAACTGTCCATAAGTGATTTTGGTTCTCATATACATGTGCTTTTTACGGGAAAAGGTATATTTTTTACTATTATTAGGTGGTGGAAAAATCAAACATAATTAGTAAAAAAGGAGAAGTATTTAATATTGACGAGATTAGCTGATATGACAAAAATAATTAACATTTAAAAATAAAAATTAGTTTTTAAAAAAATAACTAGCTATTAGCGTACTTAGGATATCTCTTGACTGAGGACTGGCCGTACTTAGCCAATGGCAGCCGCATCAATCTGCCCTTGGGCCATCCGTTAGCCCTTTGCCTAAAGGCAGACTGTGAGCAGCCAATCTAGACCTAGCCAACCAGGGCCGAGGACAACCTGGTTGCGCAAGAGGGGGAGTGCAGTCAGGCCATTGGAGCTGGGGGCGGCCAGGCCGTGCCCCTCGTTATGTTTGGAAAAATATTAAATTTGACCATAATTGTATTTTAGACAATTGATATATTTTTCTCATTTTTGGTAATTAAGTCTTGAATTTTGATTTTGGCAAATGAGCTCCAATGTGGGCGAGCCTTGGCTACTGGCACATTCAGACTCTGTTTATTACTAGTACCCATCATGGTTATAAAAATCGGAATCGGAATCGGTTTAAATTGGACAGGAATCGGTTCAATTGAATTAGTCTAAATCGGTCCAAATCGGTCATATATAATAATTTGACAACTCATAACATAAATATATAAAAATTAGATATTGTTGTCATTTTGATCTTGTTGTGTGTATTATTTTTTATAATATTTTTTCATATTTTTTAGATTTTTAAATTATTTTTAATTAATTATTATTTTTTACTCGAGTCAGAATCGAGTCAACTTTTAATTACGAGAATGCCACTCCCGCTCTTCACCCTCGTCGTCCTCGCCCTGCCTCCCCTCGCCGGCCCCACCATGCCAGGACTCCCCCGCAGGCCCTGCCCCACCCAAACTCCCCCTGTCGGCCCTGCCCTTCCCTGTCTCCATCCTTGCGCATCTGCCCCGCCTTGCCACACTAGTCCCATTGGCCCAATCTGCCCCCCGCCAGGCTCGCCTCCCCCTAGGCCCTGCCCCCTCCCCTACTGCCGGCCCTACCCCCCCTTCGGCCCCACCCCACCCTGCCAGAGCGAAGGGGCGGTAGCGGCAACGGAGGGAGAGTAAGGGGTATTTATGTTATTGTAAACTTTAAATTCCTATTTTACCAATGTATAAATAGTTTATATAATATAAAATTAAGGGTATTTTAGTAATTTACCCAAAACCGATTCCACCCCAAATTTGAATCGGATTCTACCCCATCCAATTTAAATCGGCCGATTCCGAGTAGAATCGGCGGATTTGTCCAACAGTGGTACCCATTTTCCATCTGTTGAGCCCAGCCATGTTAGCCAACTTGCCGGCTTTGGATAACCCTAAAAACATAGCAGCACTATGTTTTCTTTACGATAAAAGGTCCCCTTAGGTACGTTAGATCTACACGTGTAAGATGCCCAAATGATTTGCCCAGCTTAAACCAATACAAAGTGCACGTTGAGCTAACCCTAGCCAGCAACCGGCCAAAAAGGCACAACTTGACTCGTTGCCTATTTCCCTAACAACTTTGTCCAAAAAGTTTAGCCATCCGATTGGACTAATAAAAAGGTTTTATTTTCCAGAGCAAACGCAAAAAGTTTAAGCCCTCAAAAAAAGAGTCACAAAGTAACAGTATAATAGTAAGAATAGCTTTTTGCAATTAGCAAAACTTATATACAATTCAGTTTTCAGTACCTTCAAATGCACATGCCCAAAAAACGGGAGAAGTCTTAATATCCAGGAAGCTCTCCAAAGGCCAAAAGTGCGTGGAACAACGAATCACTACAAGTACGAAACTTCGTACTTTAGACCATGTAAAAGAATGAGCTAATATACTTTATCGTGTGTTTGTGACCATCAACTTCTTTATAGCAAAATTGCGTCCGTAGTTAGTGGAGCCTCCACAAGGCGGCGCTCTATTCACCCCAACCAAATAAACTGCAAAGTTGTTCAGCAAGGTCCAGAAAACTATGCGAGTAAACTACTACTACTACTACCACCAACCATATCGTTTTAGGTAACATTATAATTTGCCAGGGAACTCAAGAAAGCGTATGTTTTATTTGCTGACTTTCATAAAGAGTGCGTTGGGTCATGAGAACCACAAAAGCGTCGATTCTGTTCTTTGAAAGTTGGCTTGAACAAATACCGTTAAATATGATCTCTTGGCCGGTCTTCCAATCAAATGTGTTCATTAGTCTCTTGTTTGCAGGTCATATTTGTGACTTTCTATCAGAGTAGATATGAAAGTAATTGAGAGGAAATAACCAAATGGTTCAAGTCAGAGCTACCAAACAGCATTTGAAAAATTTAAAGATCAACGTTTCAGACTAGCTGTTAGCCTGTTCATGAAAAAACATTAAAAAATGGGATTGTAGTAATGGACTTTGAACAAATAGATCCATGTAGAAAAAATTTTAGCTCCGCCCGGGAGTGACGCCGATGGAGACGCCGTGCGTCTCCACCGTCGATTCTCGGGATGATCAACGGTGGAGACTCACGGCGTGTCCCCGGCTTCGCTCCGGGCGGAGCTAAATATAGTTCATCTATGTATAGTGTTCCTAGTCACATTCTATTTCCTGGGTTTCTCACAAAAACTTGCTCAAGTTCATTGTTGCTTTAAATGGTAGAGAGGACTATATACCAACGGTGTTGACGGCTGCTATATATGAAACCCTGCACGAAAATGAGTAAATGTTCAACAAATATGAAGCGCGTCTTCGGCCATGGAGTTTGATGGAGGATAGGAAACTTGTGTTCCCATGTTTTGGTCAGGTCTCCCCTTTTAGTCCAAAATCTTGATATTTGACATGCATGCATGTTGCAGGGTGTGAATCCGTTTGTAGGAGCAAGCAATATTTATGGATACAAGAATGAGCCTGAATATATGTAACAATGGATGATTACTACTTGGATTATCTTTATTAATAACATTAGAATGCAATTTGCTTAGCTTGATGTTTAACTCAATACAAACTCGATTCAAATTAACAGGACCTTGGGCTTGAACTCGAATGAAGCAAGTTGGAGCTCGTACTGTTTGTTCAAGTTTCAACTCGGCTTTAGTACTAAGCTAAGTTTGATACTTAGTGTGTGAAAACTAGATATTTAATATTTTATAGTAAAATTTATTCATGAGATATAACTAAAAAGACATTTTATAACATAATTTCAAATAACAATATAAAGCATTGATGTACGACTATCTTATTTTGTATGCAATATATTAATGATGATGAATTGAAGCATAATATATTCGATCTTAAATTTTTAAATAAAAGTTCTGCATAAATTAATTTACATAAATATTAAAAATTAAGTTTGCTCAATGTCCTCTCTTGAACTTAATTAATTTTGAACACCAACAACCTCAATTAAACGGGAAGGTAAATTAGCCGAATTTGAACTAAGAAAAACTGGACTGGACTTATCTAATAAGCATAATAACCTTGTGACAAAATGTTGATCAACAATCAAAAACCCACTTCGACTCGACTCGGCTCCTTGTGCACCCTAATCCTAGCTAATTAGAGCAATTTTTAGGTGCACTGAATAAGAAAATTGGAAAAAAGATGCACACACAGGGACAAGTGATTACCGCCATCCCTACGTGCGTCCCCATATCTGCGTTCCCAATACCAACTCCGCTAAATTGATTTTCATGAGTCAAAATCGAGGAAACTACAGCATTGCCATAGTTCTTGACGTTGTACTCGTTTGTGTTCCGTTTTCCGTGAAAGTAGATATATTTGCTGTTCTTCTATCAGTGCACGTATGAACTCAATATCAATAACAACCAGAGGAAATGAAATGCACTTCTGTCACACAATGTGATATTGATTCATAGTTGTTGAAACTTGAAACTTTGAAAGAGGCTGGCGGTGGAAATAGAACTGTTTTGATTCTCCAAGAAAAACGAGGAGTGAGGGAGAAAAGGGGAGCACAACAATTGCATATGATATATGCAAATCAGCGTTTGACAATTCCGTACTCTTTAGTATTGGTATTCCCCCCTCGGCCATCCCCCTCACACTCGGATACATGTGTTTTAGTCAACTCCAACGTACGCGTGGACTTTGTGTGATAACCCCTCCACATCTTCACTTGTCACCTTCTTTTACATATTCACCCTCCACATTCCACTTTTTTCATAACCAATAACCAGCATTTTTCTTTCTTTTCCAAGCTACCAATTGCAACACCGACCACTAAAAACTTATGTGTTGGCAACGAGAAACAAAATAAATAATAATAATAATAATAATAAAGTATATTAAATGTTGTTATGCTTTACTACTCATATATATTCTAATCGTATTCTCAATTAATTTTTGACAAATATTTTTTAAAATAATTTTCAAGCCAAATATTCATTTAGCAAGATAAAGTATAAATGCTTGATTAAATTCTTATTAGACAATCGTCGCAACTCTTATAAAATATTTCCATTTACAAATTGGACAACTCTCTTTGTTAAAAATTAATAAATTGTATGCAATATTCTCCCTATAGATAATTCTCCACTTGAAATCATCTTATTGGCTGATCTAACACAAATTTTTATGCCATAATTTAATATTCATTTTATAAATCTCAAAGCAAGTAACTAAGCAATAGTTCACTAATTTATAAACTAAAACATAGTACTAAAGTGAATAAACAAAAAAACACTACAAGAGGCCATAAATAATATTACGGGAATCATAAATTTAACACGTTTCAAATAAATTCACAAATCTAAAAACACAAGTCTAAGAATTACTGATGAAATTAAAAGGAAACAACCACACAAATAAATAAATAAATAAATTTACAATTCTATCATCTTGTCAAAAAACCACTAATGTTGACTCTTTTAACTTTATCATATAATACTTTTGATTAATCAATTTTTAATACACCAAGGACTGAATTGTCTCAAACTCTATAAATATTAAACCCCCATTTGACATGCACTTTGGAGAATAAACACAAGTAGTACTCCTCCACCTTCGTCGTCTTCTGCAACGTACGTCGGCCAATATCGACGTGAACCATGCAGATCGGATGCATACTCTCCACCCCCACCCAATCCTTCCTTCGCCTAGCTCGCATCCCCTCCCTCACCCGCCACTTCTCCGCCTTCAACCCCACCACCAACCACGGCCCCCATCTGCAACAAAAAATTGATCACGTGGGTGGTCAGGCCGAAGATAACAGGCGGCGGCGACCGGCGCAGTTGCAGAGGTTGGACCTCGCCGGAATCTGGCCGGGAAAGAAGGAGCTGGGGGAGGAGATGTCCCCCCGCAAGCTCAACCGCCTGCAACGCCTCCTCTCTGACGCCTTCGACAAGCAGTCGAGCTCCCCGCGCTGCCCCCTCGGCCCCGACCGGTGGCGGGACTACCACGGCCGCCATGACTGGGCCGGCCTCCTCGACCCGCTCGACGACAACCTCCGCCGCGAGATCATCCGATACGGTGAACTCGTCCAGTCCGCCTACCGCACCTTCCACTCCAACCCCGCGTGCCCGCCGCCGGTGTCGGCGCTCGACCGGGCGTACAAGGTCACCCGAAGTCTATATGCGACCTCGGCGTTGGGATTGCCGGAGTGGGTGCCGCCGGAGCTCGGGTGGGCGGCGCAGCGGTCGAGCTGGGTGGGGTTCGTCGGCGTTTGCGACGACGCGGGAGAGATACGGCGGATGGGCCGCCGTGATATCGTCGTCGTCCTCCGGGGGACGGCCACCTGCCTTGAGTGGGCCGAGAACGCCCGGGCCCATCTCGTTCCCATTGATGGGCCTGGCAACTCGGCCTCGGCCCATGCCAAAGTCCAGTGCGGGTTCTGGAGCCTCTACACGACCCGTGGAACCGGTGGCCTGAGTTTGTCCGAGTTGATCGTCGACGAGGTCAGGCGGCTCGTGGCGCAGTATGAGGGGAGGAGTTGAGCATTACGGTGACCGGACATAGCCTCGGCGCGGCGCTTGCGGTGCTTGCAGCGGACGAGCTCAGCACGTGCTTGGGCGGGGCCGGAGCACCGCCGGTGGCAGTCGTGTCATTCGGCGGGCCTCAGGTGGGGAATGCCGGGTTTGCAAGTCAGATTCGGTCGAACGGGGTAAAGGTGTTGCGGGTGGTGAACACGCGGGACGTGATCACCAAGGTTCCTTACTTGGCGTACTCGCACGTCGGCAGCGAGCTCCGGCTGGACAGCAACGTGTCGCCGGTGTTGAAGCCGAACGCGGGCCTCGCCTGCTGCCATGACCTAGAGGCGTACCTACACTTGGTAGACGGGTTCACGGGTCCAGACTGTCCGTTTAGGGACAACGCGAAGAGACCGATTTGGAGACTCCTCAACGAGCAAAGGTCTAACGTGAAGCAGCTCTACACCAACAAGGCCCAACAGCTGAAATGGTTGGCCGCCCCATAATCACATTTATTTATTTATAATCTGATTATTTTTTATTTTCAAATTTAATTTCATGATTTTACATTTTTAATGAAGCAAAAACAAATCCCCAAGAATGGGTGCTTCTTATTTCTTTAATGTGATACTACGTTATCTTTGTACGCACTAAAAATACAAGAATTTTTTTGCGTAAGATTAGGCGTGGAAAAGAGTAAATTACTCATTCATTTCAGGTGACGACACAAATCCAATCATCCTATTTCAATTGATAATCATCTTAATTTTGAGGGTCCTTGCCATTACTCAAAGAACCACCCAAAGAATAAAATAAATGCTTCCTAATAGAATTTAATTAAATTTTATTAAAACAAAACAATCATAACTACCATGGACAAATTAGAAAATAAAAAACTATACACAAGTTACAATCTAGTGTGCACAAGAAGTTTTGTTGTAGAAATTCCATATTAAACTCCAGTCCAAATTACAACCCCTTCTATTTAATAAAGAAAAAAGATAAACTCAAGAAAGGAACACGCGTTGAACATACTCATGTGTTATCCTAAAACATAAAAAACTCGGAATTTTACACTCTTGAGCACTCTAGTCAAGGAATAATAATTAAGACAAACAAAAATAAAATAACTGTATTTTAATAATTAATATATGTAATCTAATACTATTTTCATAATTTTTCTTACATTGGGTGTGTTTTCTAAATTTCATCTGACACATATCAATATATAAAGAGTTTTTTAGACCAAATTCGGAAAAGACATTTTTTTACTAGAAGGAAAGAATTAATCACTTGATTAATATAAAATTATAAATAATGTGAACAATAATGAAAATGGATTAAAAAATAAGTTATCCAAGTTAATGATAAAAATTAATATTTAGAGCTTATAGGTGTAATGTAGATGTTAATAATGTATAAAATATAGAATAGAAAGAGGCCATGCGATGTTCATGTCGATATATTATTATATGCTATAATTATAAATAAAATAATAGTAGAGATAGGATATTAGAAAATTTCTTATTTGTAGGTCTATTAATTCAAATGATAAAAAATTTTAATATATTTAATAAAACTTAATAATAGTATGTTAATAGTTAATATTAAGGTTCCCTTTTTAATGAAACCACCTCTCTTTTTTTGCAAAAGTGAAAGTATTTTTATATTCTTCGTTAAAAATTATTCAAATCATTTTTTAAGCAATCTTAAAATAATCCATATTATACACTACATGCCCATGTGATCTGATTTATAAACACAATATATGAATTTAGCTCGCGTCAAAATTTACTACTTTATTAAAAATATATCTAACTAGTCACTTGCTTGCACAATGTGAGATAATTTTTTACTCTAGTTATATATTAATTTTATATCAAACTATTCAAAATTTTACATAAATCTATTATATCCTAAAATATAATATAATTTGGTTGTTATTTAATAATTAGTTAATTTAAGATTTTTATCATTTTCAATTTCTGGAAATAAAAAATATAAAACCTAATTCTCTATGACCATAATTTTTTTACTATTATTGAAATCTTTCAAAAAAAAGATAGAGTTGTAATTTAAATTATTTTCCTAAATAGGAAACTTGAAAGGTCATATTTTATAATAGTTATAGTTACAAAATAAAGGGTAATATCAAATAAAGTTGTAATTTGAATTAATCTTCTAAATAAGAACCTTAATATTAATATTATAAAATCATTATAGTTATCATTATAAAATGTGGGATAATATTACTACAAAATAGATAAAAGCCATATATGAAAAATCTTAAGAAAGATAAAAAGGAGAGGAATCATTGTCACGGTAGGTGGAATCGCCGGCGATGATTTCGATGCCTACGGTCGGTGAGGCTAGGCTTGATTGATCAGTCGTCGAGTAGGGAAGGTATTTGGGTGATCGCCTTGGTTGGAGGTGACTCGCCAATGCCAGAAAATGGTCAAGAACTGCCGGCAACGCTGCTAGAAAAGGTAGAGTCGTCGATGACAAACACAACCACAGAAGAGGGGAGTCGATCTAGGTGGTCGGCCTCACCAGAGGGAGGTTGCCGGCACTGGTAAAAGCCTTGAAAGGGGTGGTGGTGGTAGAAATCTTGCGAACAAAATGGCCTCACCTGGGGTCACGGCAGCACCGGCGCCGATGATGGGTCTGGGTCCCTAGCCAACTACAAGGTAGTCACAATGGTGGTGGTCTGGTGGCTCGAGTCACGCCAGCGCCTAGCCAAAGTGGCAGCTTTGACTAGGGTAAAATCTCCAAAATAGTACGAAAGGGGATGCTATGGCCAACTGTGTATGACTTGATCTTGCTATGTTGTGCAATTTGGTCATCCGATTGAATGGAGGTCTAGTGTGGTCCATCTAGATTATATATATATATATATATATATACAAATATGCTACTATGCGCTGCAACGTTTTGCAGCGCATAGGCAGCGTATTTGTAAATCGGCCGTTGGATCAAAATCCAACGACCGACAACGTTTTTTTATTTTATTTGCCTTCCCCCCTCCCCAACGCCGGTTTTCGCCGCCGCCCCAGCCACGCCCCGCCCGCCATCAGCCCCGCCTGGCCACCGGCCCTGCCTGCAGCCGTCGTCCCCCACCGCCACCATCCGTAGATGCGGCAGCAACCCCTGCGTCGCTTCCCCCCACCCCTCCGGGCCACCACCTTCCTCCCCCTCCCCGAGCGCCACTGTCTGCCAAACCCCCGGCCTGCGTTCCCCCTCCCCGAGCGCCACCATCCGCCAACCCCCCAGCCAGCATTGCGGCCTCGCCCCCCCCACCCCCCTGCTGAGCTCACGGCTGCCCGCTCCCACCCGCGCCCCGCTACTGCCACGCGTTTTCCAATCGGCTCACCAACCCCCAAGCTGCGACAGCGTTGGCGAGTGGCCGGCCGGCGGTGGGACGGCGCCACGAAACAGAGGGAGGAAGAAATAGGGGAGGGTATTTTTGTAATAAAAATTTAACTCGAGTCGGGATCAAGTCAAGTTTTTATTAGGAAATAAATTTTAAAAATAATAAAAAATTTTCGTTAAAATAATTGACTCGATCCCGACTTAAGTCAAGTTAATATTATGAAATAAATTTGAAAAAAAATAAAATAATTTCATAAAAAAACTTGACTAGATCTCGACTCGAGTCAAGTTAATATTATAAAATAATTTTTAAAAAATAAAATAATTTCGTAATAAAAACTTAACTCGAGTCGGGATCAAGTCAAGTTTTTATTTCGAAATAAATTTTAAAAAAATAAAATAATTTGGTTAAAAAAATTGACTCTATCCTAACTCGAGTCAAGTTAATATTATGAAATAAATTTTAAAAAATAAAATAATTTCATAAAAAATTTGACTTGACCTCAACTGGAGTCAAATTAATAGTATGGAATAAATTTAAAAAATAGTTTTGTAATAAAAACTTGACTTGTGTCGGGATCGAATCAATAATATGAAATATATTTAAAAAATATAAAATAATTTTGTAATAAAAACATGACTTGATCATGTGCGGGACCGAGTCAAGTTTTTATTACAAAATAAATTTATTACCGAATAAATTTTTATTACAAAATAAATTTTAAAAAATAAAATAATTTTGTAATAAATTATTTTAACTCGAGTCGGGATCGAATAAAGTTTTTATTACTAATTATTTAATTTAATTTTGTTTTGTAATATTAACTTAAGTCGGGATCGAGTTAAATTATTATTATGCAATTATTTTATTTTTTAAATTTATTTTATAATATTAACTCGAGTCTGATCGAATAAAATTTTTATTACCAAAATACTCTCCCCTATTTCTTCCTCATTTATATTGGTGTGCCAACCCCTATCAGCAACCTTGCAGTCGGTCGCCCGCTGGCCAACAATGTCGCCACCTTGGGGCTGGATGGGCCTGCTGGGAAATGCACGATGCCGGTCTCGTGTGGGACTAAATAAAGTTTTTATTAAAAAATTATTTTATTTTTTTAAATTTATTTCGCAAAATTGACTCGATCTCGTGCAGGATCGAGTCAAGTTTTATCATAAAATTATTTTATTTTATTTTTAATTTATTTCATAATATTGGCTCGATCCCATGCGAGATCGAGTCAAATTTTTATTATAAAAAATTTATTTTTTAAATTTATTTCGTAATATTAACTCGAGTCGGGGAACGAGTAAAGTTTTTATTACGATTCTACCCTCCCGTGTCCCCCCCCCCCACCCCGTCGCGCCACCCCACCGCCGACCACCCTCGGGGGTGATTTGGGGGGATGGCGAGGGTGGGGCAGCGGCTTCAAGCGGGGGGCACAGAGGTGGTGGGGAACGCGGAGGGGGCCGCGGCTACGGGCGGGGCAGAGGGGTGGGACCGTGGCGGCGGGACGGGGGGGTGTGGGAAGGGAATCACGAGGGTAGGGAGGCGGCTACAAGTGAGGGAGGGTGGGAATGCGGGGGGCAGGGGGGCCGCGGCTGCGGGTGGGGCGGCTGCTGTGAGCGGGGCCGGGGGACAGCGGCTGCGAGAGGGCGGAGGCGGGGGCGGGCAGGCGTACCAAAGGGAGAAATGGGGGGGGGGGGTTGGAAAATTGGAGAAATGGGGGAAGGGGTGAAAAAAATGTAAATTGAATCCAACGGCCATCAATCCAGTGCACTGCAAAAGGTAGGCAGCACATTGTATCAGCTCCCTATATATATATATATATATATATATATATATATATATATATTATTGTCGTAAAGCTAAGATCGACACTGAAAACAGTCGATGTAATATCCCAAATCTGGTTTATGCTTGTGAAGCAAACTTGAATGTTACTGGTCTCGGCTAGTTCGGCTAACCCGAATCCATTCCGGATCTACTCTCGGCATCTTGAGATAGAAGATGTCTATCGCTATGCATGGATGCATGAACAAAAATAAACCTAACATACTACTACATGGATAACATATTAACTAATTTGCAAACCAAATAATTACGATAAAAATTGATGAATTTGTAAAATAAGATGAGCTAAGTTTCCCCTAAAAGTGTAATTAAGGGTCATCCTGTCAAATCAACGTATATAAATATATAGATCTAAATACATTCATTGCACCAGTGTTGCAGAAATCGGCCGATTCCGTGCGGAATCGGCCGATTTAAATCGGATCGGCGTCGCGCCGATCCGATTTCGGGGCCGAATCGGGCGGCCCCGAATCGGCCCCGGAATCGGCCGAGTTCGGCCGATTCCGACCGATTTAAATCGGAATCGGAATCGGCCGATTTAAATCGGAATCGGTTTTTAGGAAATTACCAAAATACCCTAGGTATGATTTTTATTAAATTATTTAAGCATGGGTAAAATGGTAATTTGGATTTTAAAAACCTAAAATCAAACCCGCTCCCCCGACACCGCCGCCGCTCGTCCGCCCGCCGCAGCCCGGTTTCCGCCTCCGCCGTGCGGCCCCGACTCCGCGCTCGCCGCCGACCGGGCTGCCGACCTCGCCGCCGACCTCGCAACGTCGCCGCCCACCCGTGGCCGGACCGAATCGGGCACGCACGAATCGCCGCCGACTCCGCCGCCGGCTCCGGGCCGCCGACGGTTCGTCCGGCCGGGCTGCCGACATCGACCGGGCTGCCGACATCCTCCGACATCGCCGCCGCGAGACTCGCCGCCGACCGGGCCGCCGGTGGCGGCGGGGGGTAAAAATCGCACGGTGGCATTCTTGTAATTAAAAGTTGACTCGAGTCTAACTCGAGTCAAAAATAATAATTAATTCGAAATAATTTAAAAAAAATCTTAAAAAATATTTAAAAATATCAAAAACTATAATACACAGAATAATATCAAAATAACATCAATACTTAATTTTAATATATTTATATTATAAATTGTCAAATTATTATATATAACTGATTAAATTAATTTGGACCGATTCAACTGAACCGATTCATGGCCGATTCAGACCGATTCCGATTCCGATTCCGATTCACTGGAAAACCGATTCCGATTCCGATTCCGATTTATGCAACCATGCATTGCACTATATTTTTCACATACACATTTAATTCGATCACATGAAAATCTTTTCGACATTTGGGTCTCGACCCACCTGTTCATTCTATTCACATTTTACTTTTATCATTTGACTTGCACACTAATATATGTTTCAAATCATCATATCACTATCTATTTTTATTTACTACAATCTTCATTATAAGTATTTCATTATTCATAATAACATAACAACACAATTAAAACAGTCAAAAGAAACATTCAGTTGGCACATGTGCGTGCATGCAAGAGACATCACTGCTCCTTCATCCAGATTGGCTCATCCTACTCATAATTATCACCTACATATATTATAAAAACATGTCAGTAACGAGTCTTACTAGTACAAAATTATAGCTAATATGGAACTGGCTATGAGAGCAAACTCTCATATGAAAGAAAATATTCATATACTTCTTGTGAACTCACTGAAGGGCACCTATTGAGGAGCTACTAGGTTGCAGACCCGGTAACATCCTAAAGTGACGGCTCTATTACTGCTGATTTTCTCATTTTATTTGCTAGTCCCTCGGGACTACTAGTATATCATAAGCCCTCTCCTTACCTCCATAATTCTCCTAGCCTTGAGCACAAAAGCTGAGTACTTTTAGACAATCACTTTTAGTACCCTTTAAACCACAAGTCTGGACATACACTGTACTAAACAGTACTCGTAAACATCGACATTTCTCTGGGTGTGAGGAATTCAAAACAGGAGTTGTCAATATCCCTCGAGATTGGAATAACCCGCTAACTAATCCAGAGCTCGCTTTGACTAGCACGTGCACCCGCTCATGGTACATATGAGTCGCTTTTCCCATCTCTCCTCTCACTGAAAACTCGATAAAACTATATATAGGTCTGGGAAGGGATTTATATAATAGGCTCGAAGGCAACTTATGGTGGATCTTGTTTTCGAAATCATACTCGAGGGATCTCATCCTCGAGGGTTATTAATCTTGAAGATCGATCGATTAAGTAACCTGGGTTAAGTGGGATCTGATAAAATGCTACTTAACTCATCCTATAAGTAATAAAATAATACACAATAGAATAGAGCGTAAAACAGAAAATGAATCTAAACAGACCTGGTAGAAGCTCCGAGCATGTCCTCGCAACGAGCTCTTACTCCATACCTATACATCAATACTAAATACTAACACCCAGTGTAATGCATGAATTCTACACTCCTCATCAATCCATACAAGACAACATCTATTTATCAAAGACAAGACAAAACAATAAATGAGAAACCAAAGGAAATACATACAATTATGGAAAAACGAACAAAGTTTCCCCTAAAAGTGCAATAGGGGCCAACCTATCCACAACAAGGGTATGTAAATATTTTATCAAAATACGATAAAACATAACAATCTACCATGACAATCAATCACCATCTCATTCATTTTCACCTGAGTCGAGTCTGAACTCCAAGGCTCCCTTCTCATACACATCTATCCGTTCATTTCATAACAAGCAATTCATCAAGACAAAAACATTCTAACAATCATTCACACAGCATTAAACAACCATCATTATACATTACATGCGGCATGTACATGTGTCGCGGTTCCGTGCTGCTCCTCCGCAGTCCTGACAACTTTCATTGCTCGCATTCCTCACCTACATATATATAGAAAAACCGTCAGTAACGAGTGTTACCGGCCCGAAAAATAACTAATATCAATCTGGCACATGAGAGCAAACTCTCCTGTTGAATCAAAACCATATACTTCTTCAAGAACTCTCATCAGGGCACATACGGGAGTCGTCGTCGTCGGGCCGTCGCCCTTGGGTCGACAGCGTCCCCCTTTCTTTCTCATTCTCATACCTTGGTCATTTCTCTATCGCTTCTCGCATCAAATCTCATTCCTTACCACCCTCGGCACCTTCCATATTACTCCTAGCCTTGAGCACAAAGGCCGAGCACTCTCAGGCAATCGCCTTCAGTACCCTTTGAACCACAAGTCTAGACATGCGCTGCATTGCAGAACCCGTAAACCTCCACACTTCTCCGGGTTTGAGGAACTCAAAGGTGGAGTTGTCTGGATCCTTCTGGAACGAAGTGGGTTCTCCCCAGCTCCAGAGCCCGCTCTTCCGAGCACACGCCCTATCTGAAGGCGTGGCCGTCAGTAATCCTCATTCCATCTCTCACCGAAAATGCGAAACCTATATATATATATATAGGCCTGGGTTGGGGTTTATACAATAGGTCCGAAGGCATCGTGAGCTGGATCTGAAGTTCGAAAACAAACTCGAGGGATCTCATCCTCGAGGGTTATTAATCCGAAAAAGAACTGTTGGCTAAATGGCCCGAGTTAAGTGGGATCCAATAAAATACCACTTAACTCGTCTTGCACATGATAAATCAAATACACAATAGAGTAGCGTAAAAACAGAGAATGAGACCTAAACGGACTTGGTAGAAGCTCCAAACGGGTCCACACACCTAGGCGGCGAGCTCCTACACCGTACCTACACAATCAAACTAAAAACTAACGCCCGCATGATGAATCACACATTCTATAGCATGCACACACAATCAACACAATCACGTATCAATCAACACACATCAGCCTATATCAATTCTAGCAAGTCTACTCAGGCTAGTTTGCATTAGATCATGATCATCACCTAGTTACCCTAATTAGTTTCTTAGCCTCCATTTTTAACATAACTCAATCAAACAAATTTCATATTTTATCCTTAATCAAATCTACATTCATATATATTATTATAACACACAATTCACCAATCCTAGCAAGCAATTCTAATAATCAATACTTTCAAATAATTAAGTTAAAAATAAATTATACCTTGCATTGTCGAAAATCGGCGACAGCTAGGGTTTCCGTTTCGTGGCTCGAAACTCGAATTCGGCACCTAGCAGCGTCCGAAGTCCGATTAGATTGGACCAGGTGCGTTCGGTGGATGATCCGGCGAATTTCCCAAGAATCTAATTTTTTGGCGGTTTCGGCGGTTTTCCGGCGAGTGTTTGCAGTTTTTCGGCGGATTCCGACGGTTTTCCAGCAATGATTCGGGATGGGACAATCAGGGGGTCTATCGGCACCAGCTCGACGAGCTTGGTCCAATAGTGGGGTCAAACAAAGCAGCCGGGGCGGCGATGGTTGTCGGCGGCGGTGTCGAAAATGGGTGGCGGCGGTGGCGGCGTGCTCGATCGGGGCTGCGGCTGGCCTCGACGGCACTCTAGATGGTGGGGGAAACGTTGGCGATGGCGAGAGGGGGAGACTGGTGGTCACAGTGGTGGCGAAGGCGACCGAACGGCGGCAGAATTTGGCCCAAAGTAGCGACGGCCGAGGCGGCTTCGTGGCATCACGGAGGCACGCTGGCAGGCGATCGGTGGCCGGGGTCGGTCGGGGCGGCACCGCGACGGCGCGGCAAGGCGGAGCGGCGTCGATCGGTGGCAGTGCGGCGTCGGCGGCAGCACACAGCGGCGATGATAGGGGTGAGGAAGTGTCGGGAGGAAGAAGAAATACTCCAGTGGCAATTTCGTAAATAAGTATTGACTCGATTTTGACTCAAGTTAAAATAATAACTAGTTCGTAATAAATTTTAAAAAAAATCTAGAAAAATATGGAAAAATCCCATAAAATAAAACAAACACAACAGCATCCAAATGGCATGCTCTATAACTAATAACCCAGCCGAATATAATCCAACGCGTCCTAATGCGTTATTTGGCCTAAAACTATTCTACGATCAAATAAAAATAACAATCAATACTGTATACCTCCATATACTGGATAACCCATTTTTCATCATCTTTTAGACGTTATCATCGTACACTTGAGCATATATGACCCTCATCACTCATAACTCACAGCTGGCCTCAACTCAGCTCGCAGTCCATGAACCTGACTCAACTCGAACCGACAGTTGAACCGACTGGTTCACTTCCGTAAAGCTCTGACTCGAGTCACGGGTTTTACAGTACCCCTTAAATCATCCGGTGGAACCCATGAAGGAAACTCAAATCATCACCCTAAATCATCCAGTAGAACCCATGAAAGAAACTCAAATCATCAGACATAACACACATACACATATCATCTGGAACGGACCTGGTAGAAGTTCCAAACGGGTCCACGCACCTAGGCGGCGAGCTCCTACACCATACCTACACAATCAAGCTAAAAACTAACACCCGCATGATGAATCACACATTCTATAGCATGCACACACAATTGACACAATCACGTATCAATCAACACACATCAGCCTATATCAATTCTAGCAAGTCTACTTAGGCTAGTTTGCATTAAATCATGATCATCACCTAGTTACCCTAATTAGTTTCTTAGCCTCCATTTTTAACACCACTCAATCAAACAAATTTCATATTTTATCCTTAATCAAATCTACATTCATATATATTATTATAACACACAATTCACCAATCCTAGCAAGGAATTCTAATAATCAATACTTTCAAATAATTAAGTTAAAAACAAATTATACCTCGCGTCATCGAAAATCGGCGACGGTTAGGGTTTCGTTTCGTGGCTCAAAACTCGAATTCGGCACCTAACAGCGTCCAAAGTCCGATCAGATTGGACCGGGCACGTTTGGCGGATGATCTGACAAATTTCCCACGAATCCAATTTTTCGGCGGTTCCGACGGTTTTCCGGCAAGTTTTGGCAGTTTTTCGGCAGATTCCAATGGTTTTCCGGTGATGATTCGGGACGGGGCAATCAGGGGGTCTATCGGCACCAGCTTGACGAGCTTGGTCCAATGGTGGTGTCAAACAAAGCAGCCGAGGTGGTGATGGCTGTCGGCAACGGCGTCAAAAATGGGTGGCGGCAGCGGCGTGCTCCGATCGGGGCTGCAGCCGACCTCGATGGCGCTCGGGATGGTGGGGGAAACGTCAGCGACGGCAAGAGGGTGAGACTGGTGGTCACAGCGGCGGTGACGGCGATCAAACGGTGGTAGAATCCAGCCCGGAGTGGCGACGGCATAGGCGGCTTCGTGGAATCACGGCGGCATGCCGGTAGGCGATCGGTGGCCGGGGTTGGTCGGGGCGGCACGGCGACGGTGCGGCAAGGCGGAGTGGCATTGATCGATGGCAGTGCGGCATCGGCGGCAGCAGCACACAGCGGCGATGATAGGGTTTTGGTGAGGAAGTGTCGGGAGGAAGAAGAAATACTCCAGTGGCAATTTCGTAAATAAGTATTAACTCGATTTTGACTCGAGTCAAAATAATAACTAGTTTGTAATAAATTCTAAAAAAAATTTAGAAAAATATGAAAAAATCCCATAAAATAAAACAAACACAACAACATCCAAATGGCATGCTCTATAACTAATAACCCACCCGAATATAATCCAACACGTCCTAATGCGTTATTCGGCCTAAAACTATTCTACGATTAAATAAAAATAACAGTCAATACTGTATACCTTCATATACTTGATAACCCATTTTTCATCATCTTTTAGACGTTATCATCGTACACTTGAGCATACATGACCCTCATCGCTCATAACTCACAGCTAGCCTCAACTCAGCTCGCGGTCCATGAAGCTGACTCGACTCGAACCGACGGTTGAACCGACTAGTTCACTCCTGTAAAACTCAGACTCGAGTCACGGGTTTACAACCTTCCCTCCTTAGAAAAATTTCTTCCTCGGAATTTTAACCAAGGAAGTTTCAACCATGTTCCTCATCTAAATGTACATGTTGGCGTAGTGCCTGGTTGTGAAGCTGGTTGCTCGAACAACTCTGGGATCGCTTCCTCATCTCATCTTCTCGTTCCCACGTAGCTTCTTCAACTCCTCGTCAGGTCCATTGCACTCGTACTAGGGGAACTTCTTTTCTTCGGAGAATCTTCACTCTTCGGTCCACGATTTGGACTGCATCCTCTGGGTACGTCAGGTCCGGTTGCAGCTCTACCTCTTTGAAGCAGACAACATGAGAGTTGTGTAACGACCTGGCCATTTGTCACAACATTGTGGGCCTAGTTGGCCAGGTGTTACTCATAATTAAGCAAATATGTCCAACATTTTTAACAAAAACATATATAAAGATCCCACAGTCTTAGACCGTTTCCCAGTAGCCACACTTATTTCTCAAATAAATAATAAAAGGAGTCCTCATATTTATTTTGCTTCATGCCCTGGTTGTCAATCACCTACTTTCGTATCTGCACACCTGCGGAGGCAATTCCGCGTGTGGGGCCTATCACTGCACTCAGGTGATTGCTACGCCCCATTTGTGGGGAAGCTCTCACTACCAATTCTAGTGTCAGTGCCTCACACACCCCAGCCGTAGCCTTTTTACAGGGAGGCTATCACTGCACTCAGGTGAATGCTATGCCCCGTTTGTGGGGAAGCTCTCACTGCCAATTCTAATGATAATTAATTATTAATTATACTCATCCAAATCCCCATTATCTAATTGATAATTTAATTATTAACATGTCCATTTACAAAACAACTAAGCAATCGACAAGAACCCCATGCATAAGACGCTGGAGATCTAGCAACTTGGCAGTGCGTCTTCAACAAACCGTGCATGCAAGAATCCTAATGGAAACAAATAAGATGAGGGATGAAATACTCACACAGTAATGGGGAGGTCGCCTGGGACGGAGATGAGGGATGAAATACTCCCTCCTCCTACATATATATACACTTCAACCATTCCTGTAACACCCCGTTTCGGCTCACCCGTGAACCGACCCGGAAATGTCACCGGCGACCGAACCGTTCGCTAATCTACTGGGTTCGGTTAAGCCGACCCGGATCTGCCCTCGGTGTCTCAAGATGGAGATGCAAACATGAAATGCATGGATGGGATGCATGGGTTCTAACGTAGTCCTACATGCATGCTATGATGTACAAGCAAAGACAAGACAAAATAATAAATGAA
>JAURVB010014035.1:0-27834 GCA_033002965.1 Piper betle | reverse complement strand
GTGTCCTTGGGGATGGTGTGTTCCATGAACAATTTTTTCTCCATGTCTTAGATAATAATGAATTGAAATGGAGGGAGAGTACGTACAATTGGGTTTCTGGTGGCAATGGATTCTGAACTTGTTTTTTGTTATAAGAGGACTGATCGAGTGATTGCATTTGTTTTTCTCTCTGGAATATGGTACGTTTGGTTTTAATGCTTCGGCTGTGTGAAACTGTTTATGAAAGCGATTTGGAACGTGCAGCACTTCAATATGCCTTTTTCTTCTTAACAAAGGTTTACTTATTTCTTGTAAAAACTATGTTAAGTAACAAGTTGTGTACTTGATTACTAGTCGGAATCGTTTGATGCACGGGTTTTATGAATATCTTTTTTAAACATACAAATAATTTTAATTTATATTGATAATTTGATGTTTTACTTTTAATTTAGAATTTTTATTTATTTTTAGTTATTTATAGGAGGATTAAATGTATATTTGACTTGAGTTAGATATATATCTTAACTTGGTCTAATTAAGATACTTAATTATTTTTAATAATTATTTATAAACACATGATACACTAATAAAAAAAATTTATTATTTTTTGCGTGCCAATGATAAATTGTTTTTTACCAAATCTAGATAAATATATGTACACTAATATATATACTACAATTATTAACATTATTCAAAATAATAATAATAATAATGATAATATTATAATAATTGATTTATAATTAATAATATGCATATTGTTTAATATTATTTTTTAAATTTAATTTTTCAATATATACTGCAATTAATTAATATATTCCAAATAAGAATGATTGAACATTGCATAATATTCAATAGTGTACTTTAGTTTTATTTATAATATTATAGTTTCAATTAGAATTTTTATTTATTTTTAGTTATCGAAAGAGGATCAAATGTAATTTACCTCAAATAAGATATTTTAACTATGCTTGAGATCCTTACTTATTTTCGGTAATTATTTATAAACATATAATTTAATTAAAACCTTTACTATTTTTTATATGCCCATGAAAAAAATAAAATTTACTAAACCTAGTCACCTTTGAATTAGATTTTTCAATATACATTACAATAAATTAATATATTTCTAATAAGAATATTTGAAAAATATTGTATAAAACAAAACTAATATTTTTTGAATAAGAAAGGTTAAGCTCGTAAAAATACTTGATTTTTTGATAAAAAGTGTAAAATTTAAAGTAAATATTTAATTAGGATTTTTGTAACCAGCTAGGGTAAAATTATAATAATACTTAATCACACAAAATATGTGATACAGGGAGCCCGCGATGAAAATCGTTGTAAAACTATTTTTAGAAACCAGAAATTGAATGTTGTTTTCATATATCAGGATATTACATTACATATAATGTGTTAATATATATACTATTTATCATACATATCTGTATGCGAATGATTTGATCCGGTTATCTTTAGGATGTGCATGCAAGCTTGACCTAATGCAGTACTCATAAAAAACATTTCCCATTGAAAATTTGATGTAGAACAAATGTTCTGTTTAATCACTGCTAGATTATTGCCAGACAGTTACACTATATTAGCCAAACCATGCACAAGATAGAGTACGAAAAGAACTGTTCCTGCATGAGAATATGCCGGCCAGTAGTGTGCAGACTAGGTATTCCCCACCTAACCTGATCAAAACAACAACCATTAACTCTATTCTCCTGCATTGCTTCAAGTTCATCTAACTAAGAAATAGCAGGTGCACCTACAAGCACAATAAGCTTTAATTCTTCAATTATTTCGTGTTCATCGATCGAATTTTCCTTGGCTCAAACTTGGGACACTGGTTTTCGGATTTTTTTCATTCTAATTAATTAGTTAATATATATATGACCATGCATTAATTTGCAGGCATATCATATTTCTCTAGCTGCTCCCACATATTACTCTCGTGAAGCTCCACACAAACTTGTATATTATTAATGGTTACACAACAATTTGCATGGGTTTTAAGCATATCAAGTCCCCTTGCTGGCCATATCCATGCAATTCTCACTCACGTTCTTATCTTTCTTCAATTCCTCTTTGATAAACCCAAGTCCATCATTATGGCTAATTTTTGGTGAGTTCTTAAACATCTTGTGATGTGGATATTTCATTCATATACCAAATACATAGATTTTATCTTTACATGTATCTGCACTTACCCTACCTGCTTCACCTTCAAAATGCATAACATTAACAGATATTACTAGTCCCTTACTTAATAAGATCTATTTGAAGAAATAACATGGGATATTATCCTCTCCTTTGAGGTAACCAGCCAACAACAAGGATATTCATGGAACTGCTTCACAACATTTGCATTTAGCATTAAACTAAATAACTATCATCCCAAACGGTAACATTATTACACACAGTACAAGAAAGATGAAGACGATCGACAAAGTAGATCAGAGACATCTCCATTAGATAACCTTGTTCTATATATGATCTTATTGCACAACCTTTATTCATCTTAATTAAGCCAGATTCCTACGGACTTAGATCTTCGGAACCGTTTCTAGTGCAAAATACCTAGATCAATATGGAAAAAATAAGCCTGGATCAATTGTCATTCCTTCCAGTGGTAAATGATAATGTGTGGTATATGAGAACTTAATTTGTAATGTGCGGGCTATGTGAAAGATATATATTTGATTGTTAACAACTGCATACACTTTAAACCACATAATACTAGCTTCCACACAATATATATTACCTGCAATCCACAACCCCTTTCTTGAAGACCCGGTACCATTTCCATCACCTCGTAGCATATTTTAGATGATGATTTTGATAACTTTGAACGTATGAATGGGATTTCAGATACGGCGATCGGACCCAGTTGAGACCGAGCAAGCTGTGTTGCGGTTACCTCCTTTTCCTCCTCCCATGAAGCAACAATCGAGTTTAAGGCGATGATGGCCGTTTCTTCTTCCCCTGTTTTTGGAACTCTTGGTTACACGAGGTTGCTTCTTCTTCTTGTCTGAATTTTTATCATAATGTTGTAGAAATGTAGAGCTGTACTTGATTTTTTAAACTTGGTTTTGAACTAATTGGGTTTGTGGATTGCAGGTAATTGTTAATGTTTTGGAGTTAGGCAGAGTGGATGGTGGAACAAGTAATTAATCGACACTTGTTCAACTTTTTGAACTTTCATACATAAAGTGATTTAGTTGGCGTCTTCTTCAATGTTCATATTGTGATGTGATTTAGAAGTTTTCCATTTTTGATAGCTAGGGGAACAGACTTTCTGGAATGTAAGAATGTGCTTGGTGAACCGGCTTGTATTGGTGAATCATTTTTTTTCTGGGTTTTTTGTTTTGGCCTTTACCCACCATTTCAGAATTCAGATATTTCCTCACCTTAGAATTGAGGTTTGAAAAAAAGAGTGATGTTTGGCTAGATTGATCTCAACTCTCTAATTGTCCCAAAAATAGCTTTTTGGGTGAATGCTTACGGAAAAAAAGAAAAGAGAGGAACCCTAAGCTTAAGCTAGGGCTGTTCAACTTACAACTTAGATTGACACTCGAACCCAGAAGCTGGATTTAGATTTGAAGTTTGAGTAGATGTTAAATGAGCCGGCCATAAGTACGTGCATGCCTAACTTAGTTTAACTCGATCAGAAATTTGATATTTTATATAAAGAAATGAGCCAAAGTTGAGATCGGTTTGACTAGACTACATAGAGGGAGAGCCCTAGCTTTAATGAAGATGGTATTTACCACGCCACGTTAACGTGTCTCTTCGCCGACTCCAAGGCCACCTTACCCAACAACAATGGTGCGCCGCCATTGCGTGCAACCAACGCCCAACCAACCAACCAACCCCGCCACCAGCATCTAATCTTGAACCTTCTTCCCCTACATATATATCTATATGTATATATAGATACCCCTCAACCATAACCCGCACCCAGCAATTCCCAACCATGAGTGTGGTCGTCTTTGATGGGTTGATGCTCTCCCGCTTCGTCGAGGACGGCGAGGCCTTCGTCGCCTGCGTCGACAAGCGGTTCACCGCCCTCGACGAGGACGGTGACGGCGTGCTGTCTCGGTCGGAGCTCAAGAGGGGTTTGAGGGCGTCTGTATGCTGGCTGGCATGGACGCGGTTGGGGAGGAGGCGGGGGACGTGTACAGCAATCCACTGTTCTCGGACAAGTTTGACGCCGACGGCAATGGCTGCGTCGATGCGACGGCGTTCCGGGCCGTGATGAAGGAGGTGTTGCTGGCCGTGGCGCGCGGCATTGGGGAGTCGCCGGTGCATATTGCCACCGAGGATGATAGCTTGCTTATGGAGGTGGTTGAGCACGAAGCTGCCATTGTTAGAAGGTTATTGGTTTCCAATGCGTTTTGAGGAAGAAGAAGAGTTTTGCTTAATGTAGATTACTGGTGTAATTGCTGTTCTTGTTCTTGGTCTAATCGTGTATGGCTCTTTTTATCTTTTTTGTGTTTTGCTTGATCTTTTGATTAATGAGAACTAATTAGATTTGGCGGTTTGTTGGGTCAGATTGTTTTTTGCGAGATTGCAATATTGCAGAAAAAATTAACAATATAACTATTTTGAATCCTGATAATAATTATTTTAGCTCCGTTCCATACACCTGTGGACATAATAGAGCTGATATGACATAAACCAAGGTATTGAAGAAAAACAGCAGCTGATGATTTTCCCAAGAGCATCAATTGAGAGTGTGAAATGAGAATTATGGTGGGAGGAGAAGCTGGACAATTCTTTTGATTTGAAACAATATCGGGAATAGCATTGCGTGGTGATTAACAAACATACTAGAATAATATATCTTAAACCAGCATGCAGATTCCCCTTGATCAACTCTCCATCGCTCGTTTAAACAAGCACCCGAACCTAAAGAATGCATGTAAATATATTATGGGTATATGCTTAAACGAATAAACCATGGAATATTTTCTCGTAACTATTTCATATTCAATGGTGGTAAGAGAAAGAATAATTTTATCAAGTGCTTTTAATGCAGGAAAATATGAGCATCCTCTATGGCCTTTGTGTAGATTTTTTCTTTGGGAGCACGTAGATGGCAAAGAAGAACAATAATATCATTGTTTGAAGTAATAAAGTCATAATTATAGCCAACACTTCTATATATAATATTATTGTTAAAAAATCATTGTATCTTCTGGTTAGAAATGGATCGGCTCTAAATGACTTCAAATTGGAATCAGATTTCATATTTAATCCGTACCTATCCCAGACTTTTGAAACCAGGGTCCTTATATTTCATATATATCTAGTCCAAACTTATACCTCTAAGAGTCTTTAGGTTATTTTGAAAACTTGTAATTTGAAGTATAGTTTTAAATACCATACTGGTGACCACATTAGATTTTTAAGTGATACGGGATATATTTGATTCACCAGATTGAAGTAGATTGAATTTTTCATAATATAATCAGGTTTTAAATTATCGAATTCGGGTTTGTTAAATGGGTTCGGATTTAGGTAGTAAAAATTTAAATAGTAAATGGTTGGATTTGGCATGTGAGTTTAAGGTAATTAACGGGTTTGGTATAAGTTATATCGTACCAAACTCGATTGATATGCGCCTCTAGATGGGATTCATATTCAAAGTTGGAGGTCGGACTACCCGAACCTTTTTAATATCAAATTCAAATAAATTTTTGTGAAAGCCTCTCTTCCTACATCAACTTTGAATTAGAAAAAAGAGCCAATACTTTTTATTCCAATTGGATATGCCAAGTTGTTCAACAAATCAATTTATTGTTTGCTTAAAAATGGATCGGTTCCAAATGACTTTAAATTGGAATCAGATTTCAAATTTAATCCGAGCCCATCCAGTTTTGGAACTAGGGCCCTAATCTTTATATTTCATGTAGATATCTAATCCAAACCTATCCCCCTAAAAGTGTATTTGGCTTTCCTTTACAAACTTCAAATTTAAAGTATAGTTTTAAATATTGTACCGGCAATCATACCAAATTTTAGGTAGATCGTACCAGATTTTTAGGTAGTGCAAGGAATATTTTATTAAATATTAAAAACATATTTTGCCATTAATATTTTATTAAATACCAATTAAAATACCGGAATTTTTAACAAAAAAATTGGATTTTGTAAAAACTTCATATTAAGAACGGGGTAACAATAAAAATGATACAAAAATTAAACCATACCCGGTACAGTTAGGATACGGTATTTAAAACTACGATTTAAAGATGGTATATAGTGTCTTGTAGGCTGCCAAAGGCTATTCGCGGGCCCCACATTACACGATAAAATTATTGGGCTGGGCTATCTTTTCAAGTAGAGCCCATAACCACCCAACTGGGCCTCCGACCCATAACAATCCATTGAGGTTAGGTAGGCGGAGCCTACAATCTCGGATCTCCGATCGGATCGGCTGGCCGGCGGCGACGTTGTCACCGGGAACCATGGCGGCGGGGGCGGGCGGCCTGCCCTTCTCCTCCTTCCGGTATGGAGACGGGCTGATCGTGGTCGGTATCTCGCTCTGCACCGCCGTGCTGTGCGAGTTCATCTCGTGGCTCCTCATCTACAACACCGCCTCCTACCGGTTCCTCCGCTCCTCCATCGACCGGTCGGCCAAGAAGCTCGAGACCATGAAGTCCTCTTCCCAGCCCGCTGCCAAGAAGGCCGCCAAGACGAAGAAGATGGACCGCGTCGAGACCAGCCTCAAGGAGTCGTCCCGCGACCTCTCCCTCACCAAGTTCAAGTCTGGCGCCGTGGTCGCCGTCGTCCTCGTCATCGTCTTCGGCTTCCTCAACTCGCTCTTCGAGGGGAAGCCCGTGGCCAAGCTCCCCTTCGTGCCGGTGGGGATCGTGCAGAAGATGAGCCACCGGGGTCTGCCAGGCGACGACGCCACCGACTGCTCTATGGCCTTCCTCTACTTCCTGTGCTCGATCAGTATCCGTACCAATTTGCAGAAGTTCCTCGGGTTCGCTCCGCCGAGGGGTGCGGCCGGTGCTGGCCTCTTCCCGATGCCCGATCCCAAAACAAATTGATTGGTAGCTTTCTCAACGATAAGGTGGATCTTTGTTTTCATCATCATACTTCAAAATTGGATCGGTTGAATCTTCATACGATTCTGATTATTTTGTGATGATACCATATCTTTGTCAACAAATTAGTTCATCTTTGTTGTTTGGATTTGTGATGATGATTATATTTTGGGTTTGATGGTTATGATAAAATAGCAAGAATGTGATGCTTTCTATAATCAAATTAAGTTATATTAGCCATGTTATGAAATTTGAGTAAGGGGAGTATTATTCCCCTGATGTTGTGCTCTTTGTATTAAGTTATTTGGTTGACTTGAAAAGGCTTTATCTGCTGATTAGAATGGGTTGAAATGTTATATATTGATCCTGATTATTTTATGATGATGAAGTGTTGGGATACTTTGTTTATGTTAATTAAGGGTCAGGTTAATTTGTTTTGTTTCAGTAACTTTTGTTAGTTTGCTATTTGAATTTGTGGTGATCTTTATGTTTTTTGGGTTTGACTATGTGCGGCTTTGAGAAAATGGTAGGGCGATGATGATTTCTGGATCAAAGTTAAAAGTTATATTAGCCCTGTTATATAATATATGAGAGAAGTATTGTTTTTCTTTATCTGATGTGTGTTCTTTTGATTAACCTAATTGCTTAGACACTGTGCACAAAAGTGTGAACAGAGGGCAATGCAAATAGCACACGGTCGATCAGTTTTTCCCTATAGATGTGTCTGCTGCGTGGCTACTCTCTCCTTATTTTTCCACAAGATTCCTTGGTTTGTCATGGGGTAGATGATTCGTGTTATTTGCTTGTTGCGATATCAGTGCAAAACTAATATAATTGTTGCTATATTGTCTTAATGCTATACGTTGTCTATGTTAATTATAGGTTGGGTCAAATTGGTACACGTACAACTAATTCTTGTTAATAGCCTGTTTGGATTTGTGATGATTTTTAATTTTCTACATTTGATTGAGTGTGGTTTTGGAATACCAACAAGGTTATTTAATCAGCGACTTCCGAATCAGGATTTAACCATTTTAGCCCTCTCATGAAACATGAGCAAGGGATGTATCTTTGATGTGTGCTCTTTGTATGGAGTTAGTTGCTTACATGTGCAAAAATTTTGTTCACTTTGGAAGTAAATACGGCATTGGTTATGAGCAAACGTTCCTTGGTTAATATTGGTTGTGATTTATTTGTGCGTTTGTTTGTTACCATTACAGTGCAAGAAAAACCAATTTTCTTGTTGATAACTATTTTTTAACGCTATACTTTGTGTTTGTTGATTGTGGATTAGGTCAGGTTGGGTTTGTACAATCAACTCTTGTTAATTACCCATATGAATGTGCGATAATCTGTGAATTTTCTTATCTGTCTATTAGTGATCTCTGAATCAAGAATAGTTATAAGGATGCATCTTTAATGTCTTATCTTTGTATGGTGCTAGTAGCTTAGATTTGTGCAAAGTTTAAGCTTAGGCAGTATGGAAAATAGCATGTGCTTGATCAGTTGTGCTCTGTTTGAAATGGATTTTACATTGGCATGGCTAATAATCTGTTACATTCCTGAGAAAATGTTCATTGGTTAATCATTGGAAGACGATTTGTCTTCTCTCTTGTTGCTATCATGGCGCGGCAAAAACTAATATAGATGTATGCATCTTATATCTGTTCATAGTCTTATCCTTGACAACTCTAATTTGTTCTGTATCATTAGCTTGTTACATTGTAGAGTAGCATTTCAAACCTGATCACACTAATTGCCATTTTTAGATGGTGATGATAATGATGATCCAAATCTTTTCTTCTCTCAAACTCATGCAAAGGCATGCAACAATAACAAAATTGAATGTTTGTTTTAATTTAATTTCAGGCAGGAACATTTTGGCATAACCAATTTGGACCATCATTTTGCATTTCTGCAACATGGATTTATTTGGGAGTACAAAATCTGTATAACCTATGGAAGCAGGCGAAGGGGTAGTGATAGAGGGTGATGATAAGACTGGAAAAGATGAAGAATATGCGTTGCCTGTTTCTTTCCATATATGCTTCTAAGTGCGACAATGAGCTTAAATCACTATCTCTTGGTGTTTGTTCGTTACATTCCTTGGAGAAGAGTAAGATTGTCTCACCCGAATCTTGTATCTTTTCTTGTTTACGCAATCCTTGACGCCATGACTGAATTGGTTAGTCTAGTTTTACCATCTTTGCGTTGCTTCAAAGTTTTAATTGTTTAAAGTTTAAGGTTTATGATAGAGTTTAGGGATTGGTATTAGCAGTTCCACTACCACCATTGCTGTAAAGCTCGGATCTGATCACTGGTAAGGCATTGAGCAGGCAGACTTCGAAGTGAGTCATTTCACTTGTGCAGCCAAACTGTGTTTTCTCTGGTTGGTCGAGCTTTCATTATATACAATACAAAACTGTCGATCCGTTTCTGATTTTTGGGAGTGCTCATCAGGAGATTGCATAATACAAATAATCATGTGCCCAAAACTGAAAACATTTAAAGAGTAATAATTTGATGTAAGTCCTTATAGCCAAAACTCAAATAAGACTTAATCAGGTTTAAGTAAATCACCCACCCATTAAATACCGTTATGATATTTTTGTTATTTGAAATAAAAGTGATTACAATTTTTTATTTTTTTCTAATTATTCACTGGGTGATAGTGCCATAAATCTGACAATGGATTATTTTTCATTCTTGAATTGCTGTGCAGCCAATTAATTTTCATTAATTCAATTTGTTGGGTAATTAAACCTATTTAAATTTCCCTTGGTCATGGAAGAAATTAACTTTATTCATGATGTCGCTATACTCCATGATTCTCCCACTTTTGTGTTTCTTCCTTCCTCTGATGGGGGCAATGTACATATTTCATCTGCTCCAACCAAAAGCAGAAATAATTTTTGTGTTGCTCATTCAATTGCTTTTAGTGCAGGCCTGGTATTCCTATTCAACCAAGCTTATGAAGTAGTTTGCTTGAAGTATTTCAAGTGTTGTATATTCTATCAGACAGCTACAAAGCTTGTTTTCTTCAGATGTTTCGTTTGGTTACCGCAATCGTAAAAACACTATTCAAGATTACTTGTTTGTTGTATTATTTGACTACTTAGGACAAGGATTTTTTCAATTGTAATTTTATTTTTATTTAAATAGTTTGAGTTATCAAAACAAGTGGTTTAGATAATATTTAATTAACCTTGGTTGGGCTGAGTTTCAATCCATATCTTTCTCCTTCTCCTTCTCAATCCATTCGGCTTTCCTCCAAGGTTTGCGATATCCGACAACAAACAACGTTGATGCCATAAGCCATCTACTTAATATTGCTCTACATCTGATTCCTCGAGGACCATTTGCAGATCTCTCAGGTAAAATGCAATACAATACAACGAGTAAAGTTAAGAACACAGATTTTTTGGAACAATTAAACAATTAAGAACACAGTTATAAATACAAAGGGCGGTGAAGAAACTATGCCACATCTTTTCCGTTCCAACTCATGTTGAACCAAGCAATGCATTCAGTTCAAAACAAATGTTTACCAACGCTTATATGTTACTGTGCATAAATTTTAGTCTCACCCCATTTATTTGCACCCAAATTGTGCCCCATTTTGATTAGTTCACAGATTTCACTAACCATCTCAATAAATAGAACAAGTTAACTTTGTTTTTAAAGAATCAGATACTCTGTCGACATCATAATGCGAACGCAGTTGAAATAACTCAAGAAACATATCTACAACTAAAAACCCAATTGGCACCTATTGTGAAACCCAGGACCTAGAACTCGAAAACCCACTTATAAAAACTTATATTTTTTATCGTATATTAACTACATTCTTGTATACCCCGGTCTTTGTAAAACCCGCCTAATAGAACCCTCACATACACAAAATTTTATGTTCTATCTTATGAAAAACGTAGTTACAACCCATCGAACTCTTCCCTTTCCTTTCTTCTAAAGAATCATGAAAAGAAAAAACTCAGTTAGATTAGAAAAAAGTTGGTTGGCCTCAAGTTATGAAACCTAACTGAAGGAAAGGGAGGATTGTGAATTTCATTAACTTGCCTCATGTTGTGAAACCCGGTGAGTGAAACATGAAAAACACACTTGAAATCACATACTTCATTAACTCAAGTACCCAGTTGGCCTCATATTATAAAACCTGGTTAGTGAAACCCAGAAAATACGCTTGTAGTTATATATTTCATTGACCCAAATACCTAGTTGGCGTCACATTGTGAAACCCAGTTGATGGAATACAAAAACCACACTTACACTTGAGTAGTTTGTTAACCTAAATATAAAGGTAGATGGAAGAAATTTCTTACTGTATTATTTAAGTAAGTTTCTAAAAACAAGCTTAAGTAGGATAAACGTTGGGAAGTGAGTTTTTCAGATGAAAAGATAAATATTTGAGGTGAGGGCATGTTTTAAAGTTGAAATCCAAGTATGCGACTCTAAGTATGTTTTTGGTGTTGCACTAATCGAAGTTCACAATGTGAGGCCAACTCGGTACATGGGTTAATTAAACTACCCTTCCTCCCCTTGCTTTAACTTGGTTTCATAACGTGAGGCTAACTAAGTTCCTTTTCTAATTAACCAAGTTTTTTTTCATACGTGATTCTTTGTAACACAGGAAAGGGAAAAGCTTGATCGGCTATAAGTATGTTTTTTATAAGATAAAATTTTGTGTGCATTTTTTGGGTTCCACCATTCGTGTTTTACAAGGGTCACCAACTGAGTACACAAGAACATAATTAATATATGATGGAAAATATTATTGTGTGTAAGTGGGTTTTTCTAGATTTAGCACCTTAGTTTTACAAGGGATGCCAACTGAGTTTTCAGCGTAATGTACGTTTCTTGTGTTCTATCAATTGGGTTCATATTGTGATGTCAACCGAGTATGTGATTCCTTATAAACGGAGTTAAATTGTTTTATTTGTTGATTAGTAAAATCTAGATAGACTCCACGGACAAATCAAAATAAGGTACAGTTTGGGCGCTAAAAAGTGGGGTGTGGGTAAAAATTTTCTATGCTCTAAACCCTTACTCCCGAAAATGGAAGTCATATTTTGCACCATTCTGTGACCAAAAAATTTGTCTACATAGTCAGTTTTAGACATAGAACTATTATTTTTCACTACTCGTTCAAATTTCAAAGGTAAATTTTTAGTCAGGTCGTGTATTTCTGTGCCCAAGCTACACCTCATTTCTATTGGTCTACATGGTCTAGGTGGTAAATGGTCATTCGATTTACTGATTTACCAACTATTGTGAATCAATTGGAGCAAAAATGATAAAAATCTTGTTCACCGTATAAGAAAAATGGTTTAAAACTAGGTTAATTTAACCTAACCAACTTTAGATATAAATAATAATAATGACAGAAAGCCTACTTATAACCGTTTAATGGATTTGACAGAATATTATTTAATTATTTATATATATCAGAAAAAATTATTTCTATCTCAACATTAAGCTTGAAATTTTTAAATATCAAAACATTAATGTGATGAATTTATTTAATTTAGATTATTTATTTACTAATTTCAAATTTTCTAATACTAGATTAACATAGATTAGATGCAAGCACACTTTATATTTGTGAGTGAGAAAGAATACCAGATAACTTAATTTTTAACCAACTTAATAAAGTTGGGTTTATGATATATAATTTTTAACAAATTTAACCATTTGGTAAATGTTTAATCGATAGAAAAATGGTGAAAACTTGATTTTGACAGAATCTTATAAACATGGTTATGTTAAAAAATTAAAATGGTAAATAGTTATTGTAATACTATCGACCGAACCCTAACTTAACCATTTATAACTCTAGAGGTGGAGTCTATATGGATTTTACTAATAGACATAAAATGTTAATTCCATCTAACATGAGCAATGAATGAATTTACTTCGTAAAATAGTCAAAAATTACTTGCAAACACATAGAAAGGTTGCAGTAAAAAAAACACTTATATAAGAAATTCACATCCCTCCCCTGCCTCCTTGGCCATTACCTCACTTAAGTGTGTATTCAAAAACTCACTTAACAAAGTATACTTACAACTTACCTTTTAATCTTCTTTCCCACTTTCATCTTACATTAAAAACTTATCTTTCATTATTATTTCATCATAAAACCCACCTTCTGAATAATAACTTAGTTTGTATTCAAAAACTCAGTTACAAAATATAGTAAGAAACTTCAGCCCCTACCTTCACCTCTCCTAAAAATTTTGTTCCTGATAATTATTTCATCTAAAAATTCCACCTTCACATCATCATATTACCATAGTTGTAAAAATCGGAATCGAACGTTGAATCGGATTGGAAGAGAGTCATTGAATCGGGCTGATTCATCAAAAATCGGACAAGAATCGATTTAGTTGAATCGATCAAAATTAGTGGGGTTATTAATTATAGAATATATTATTTTAATATTAGGTATGTATTATATTTTATAATATTTTTTCATATTTTTGGATTTTTTTGAATTATTTAGAAGTTAGTTATTATTTTTTACTTGAGTCAGAGTCGAGTCAACTTTTAATTACAAAAATGCTACCGACCTATTTTTCCCCCTCCGATGCTTCTCTTCCCCCGAATGATGCCGCCTCCTTCTCCATTGCCTTACCCCTCGCTGGTGGCCCCCCACACCCCCGCCCTGCTTGCCTCCCCAGTCCCCTCCACCCCGCCCCCCCACCGTCTCCACTCACCCCCGTCGCCGCCCCACCCCGTCCCACCAATCCCACTCCCTCGCACTCCCCGCCCCTCCTTGCACCGCCCACGTGGTTGCCCTCTTTTTCCTCCTTCCCTCTCCCTCGTTCGGCCTCACTCGAGCCCGGCCGCCTCCTAAGACCGCTGCCGCCCATAGCTGTGGCCGGCCCCCTCGCCAGCCAATCCACTGCCGCCTCCACTAGCCCGTCCCCCGCCGCCCCACTGACCCCCTCACTCCATTTCCCCTCCCCTCGTCATGAATCGGCCGATTCTTGCTATGTCGAGAATCAGCTCAAATCGGCGGGAATCGGCCAATTCTTGGTCCGATTTTTAGCCAGAACGAGTTGGCCTTGTTTTGACTTGGTTTCTCACCTAGCCGATTAAAATTGACTGATTCCGAGATTTTTGCAACTATGCATATCACCTAAGTTCGTTTTTAGAAACACATTGAAGAAAGTATGTTAAAAAACTTCCTCATTCTCCTTCACTTCACCTTAAAAATTTATCATCCCACTTGGAAAACTCACTTAACCACCTTTACCCTGCTTAAATTTATGTTGAGAACTTACTTAAATATTATATAAAGAAACTTCTTCACCCTAACTTTATGTTTGGGTTAACAAAGTATTTGAGTGAAAGTATATTTTTGTGTTTCACCAACAAGGTTTCATGAGACGGACAGGTTTCTCAGGTTAATGAAATACACAACTATAAATATATTTTTATTTTCTTTCAACATGGTTCATAACATGAGGCCAACTAGGCACTTGGGTTATTAACGAAGCATGTAACTGTAAGTGTATTTTTTGCAACCAAGTTTCATAGTGTAAATGAAATACACAATTAAAAGTGTGTTCTCACATTCCGTCCAGTGGGTTATACAATGTGAAGCAACCGAATACTTGGTTTAATGAAGTAATTATCAATTATATGTTTTTCGTATTCTACCACTATAAATTTGGTCAACCAAGTTTCTTTTCTGTACGACTTTGAGAACGAATTTAATATTTTCTATTTGTTGAAACGATTAGGGGAATCCAAAAAGACTTTTCTTAAGTGGATCAATTAAAATGAAGTGCAATTTGGACATAAAAAATGGATGGGGCTGGTGTTGGGGGTGTGTAAGTTAAAATTTTCTCAATTTCAAAATGCACCTCATTCTTTTCGTACAGAAGACCCTTACGACACGAACCCACCCATAGCTTGGAGGTAGGGCTGCAAGCAGCTTTTTCAAATAAATATACATGGAATTTAATTGGTAATGCGATGGAATTCATATCCATTTGAATAAATCAGTCTTTCCACGTACCCTTAATCTTTTCCTATTAGGCAAGAGGACAAGATAAGAATTTTGACATGTTATTTTTATTTTTATCACTATAAATTCATATTAAAAAATCGTAAATAAAATAGTTAATGGTGGAGTTATTGTTATTCTTTTTGAAGTGACGAGTCTTATATGTGTTCTTAATAAAAGAAATTTGTCTATTTCTCAAGTGCGCGTGAAAGATATTTATCATTATCACCTACTAATTTTTTATCATTAATTATTACCACACCATTTATTGTTTAATGATAACCTTCAGCTATGACTTTTTACCACTCTGACCATTTTGATCAATGATAAATAGTTAATACTCAGTAGATTTTGATTTGAGTTACCCAATTCTTAGGCAAAATTAAAACCTTGTCAAGATGACGAATTTGGTGTCACTTACATAATATGTTTATGCTAAACCAACTTTTAACAATATATAATAATTTAAAATTTTAATTAAATATAGAAATAATAATATTTCTTTTTTATTTCTATATTTTTATTTTTAAAAATAAACATCTTTTTAATAAAACTGTAAAATAGTAAAACAATAATAATAGTGGCTACTGTCATTAATGTTTCAAAATTAAAATGGTATGATTAAATTTACATATTTTTTACCATTTTCCTAAATGTAAAGAAGTTCTTCGCCATTTTGTTTTAATTTAATTTAAAACAATTAATAAAATGGTAAACCACATTAGCACTTGACACCCTACTTGGAGAGGTATATTAAGAACCAGTTTTCGAGGAATGTCATGTTTGTATATGATCCGAAACAGTTTTGGATCAGATTTCGGTTTGAACTTTTTAGATATATAATATTTTTAATAATATTCAGATTGGACATGGATTTGGGGTGATCAACCCCGAATCTAATCCTTATAGTTGATATTTTATAAAATTATGTTTCAAAATATTTAAAATAATATTTTTTATTAAAAATTATATTATTTATATTATTTTAGTCAATCGGGTTAAATTCCGGTCGTGCGAATCTGGGTTGGATATTGATATAGTAAATAAAATGGATATAATCTTCAAATTTAGGTCGGATTCAGTTTTAGATTTTTGGATTCGGGTCGGATTTGGATATGACCACATCCAACCGAACCCATCCCTACATTTTCCACTGATTTCCAACCGGCTAGTTGTAAGAATATACATATTTTTAAATTTATGCACTAATTTTGGCCACTCTAAAGCGGTCGCAAATTGCTTACAAAATTACAATGGAAAATGGCATTTGCAAAATAATAGTGGTTAGTTAAAAAATTTATAAGTTTTATATAAATAAGCTACACCTTTTATTTAGAGCAATTTAAAGCATCCGACTACTTAAAATTCATATAAATAAATAAAAAAAAGGGCAATTATAAATTTCAACTCATTCAATTAATGTTGCTAAGCTTTTCATCTTAATTATCAAGATAATTGTAATAAAAATTTATTTCAAAATATCTATTAACTAGTGCTTTTAAAAAAATTAAAATTAGGTCATAATGATGTAAAAAAACCAACCTCCTACTTACATGTACTCTACTTTCAGGATATATATATATATATATATATATTGTGGGTCCCTTTAAAAATATTCAAATTAAATTAAATTAAATATAACTTAATTTATATCATATATTATGATAAGATATATATTGGGAATATAAAAGTCATGCATTTAAAGTAATGCAAGAGGAAGCTGAAAAGTTGTACTATACACGAAAATTTGTCTATAAATGTGTCTTCATACAATTTTTTGTATCCCACATTAGTTTGTGAATTATGACATCTTTCATCAGTTGTTAATTTGAATTATGTGGATTGTCTTTTGATTGTTTTTAGTTCTTTTTGTTGTTAATATTTCTTATATTTTTCAGTTTCTCTTGATATACAATTTTATTTTCTGTATAGCTCTAGGATAATCTATTTCTGAGGATGATGCAAACATTAATAAATGTATGGTGCTAAAATTAACCAAGCATAATAATAATAATAATAATAATAATAATAATAATAATAATAAAATGTACTGTATGCTATGGTAAAATAATATCAATTGTCATTTTTTTCTATATGATGTCAATCAATTATGTCTTATATATTTGTAAGAAACAATATAGAAGAAACACAATGTGAATTTATTCTTATTCATTATGACTGTGAATTTATTCTTATTAATTATGGATTTTTATCAATAAATTTTTATCTACTTCATAGCCTATTAGTATTTGAAGACACTATTGCATGTAACATAAAAAACACGAATTGTCAATATATATATATATATATATATATATATATATATATATATTGATGACCATACTGGATTTTTATTTGTACATGGAAATGAGACCAGTTCCCGAATTGGAGGTACAATTGGTTTGATCGGGTTGACATGGGTTGAACGAGAATTAACATGTTATATTGAATTAAATATTTTTTAACGATATTAGTATGTTTTAAATAATGCATTATATCTAATAAACATAATGTAGTATAATATTTTAGAGTTATATACTTGCGTAGCAGGTCTTGTGAAACACCATATTAGTCCTACATCACTCTCAGAACAAATTCAAACATTATTTTACTATTAGTTGCACATCACTCTCAAAACTAACTCATACCCCTCTCATCTTTCAATATATACGCTCATTGATATCCCTCATTAATAAAATAATTGGGCAAAAAATGGAACATTCATAGCATGCCGTGGTTTGGTAAAATTTGTGCTATAACATTGAATTTAATTGCATGTATGAAATGCTAAACTAGACCAGAGTGGAGTGGAGTGGAGTTTAGAATGGAGTTCAGTACCCAAGACCAGACCGTTTGGTCCAATTTGTATAACACTAAATGAAATAGACAATAATAATAATAATAATAATAATAATAATAATATATATTATCTTAGATATAGATTATTATTGATTTTACTTTGAAGATATATCTTACTTGAATGAAAAATATTTATTTTTTATTTTTTTTGAATTTTAGATAGTTAAATCTTATAGTTTTAATCAAAGGCCAATATTGAGTTGCCCTTTTATTAATTAGAGTAGATATTGAAATGCCAGTGTTCAAAAAATAATAAAAACCCTAAACGTCTCTCAGTGTCAAACTAGATTAACACAAAAACCAGATATTTTGACACAAACATAATAGCAAAACATAACCTCCACGATAATAATAACATGGTTATTTACAGAACTGTACATAATTTATAACCCTGCACACTAAGAACCTGCAATATGTTAAATAAAAACCTGCAATATGTTAAATAAAAAAATACCATAATATTGGTGTTAAATATTGGTATAATATCAAATATTGGCATCCAATATTAGTATTATAATTCGTATGCCTTCTACCATGAAGACTGAGCATTCAGACGGAGAAACAAAATTGCCAAACACCACTTTGGATACCTTAAATACAGATTGAACTAAACTGGAATATTTTTAAAACTAAAGAGAACCAAATGGACCTGAACTTAACTAAAGAGTAGTATGAAAAACATAATTAATTTTATTATAATTTTTAATATTTTAGATTCAGTTCAGTTTATTCGTAAAAATTATTAAGAATATAATAAAATTAATTATGTTTTACATAAATAAAATTAAATCATTATTTGATCATCATAATCATGTTCAAAAATATTATATGCATAGATATTATGTTAAATATCTAGATGCTATATTAAACATCTCCAATAAATTTTTAAAAATTAATAATAGCACATAAAAGTACGTAATGAAATTAAGTTATTTTTTAAATTTTTTGAACGTTTTCGGTCGATTTTGGTTCGGTTCAGTTCGATTTTTATTATGATATTGGTTATGCCGAAAGAGGTAGAGTGTTCAGCAAAATTTTTATTTTCTTACACTTATAAGATGTGGCAGAGCTGATATTATTATGTTTAAGAGGGGAGGGAGAAAGGAATGAGCATTAAAAAAATAGGTTCAAACATTTTGTCAAGCATTATAAAAATAACCTTTAACATTTTATATTTTGCTAACGCTTTGTCATATACCAATTTTATTTGTTATCGTTAATATTTTATATTTTGACAAATAAATGGGCACAAACAATACAATATCTTAAGTTTTAATAATGAAAACAAAACAATGCCAGCAAACTTTGTCATATACCAATTTTATGTGTTATCCTTAATATTTTATATTTTGACAATAAATGGGCACAAACAACACAATATTTTAAGTTTTAATGATGAAAGCAAAACAATGCAAGCAAACTGGTCTTTAAGTTTTAATGATGAAAATATTTTGTATGCACTGATGTAAAAAGAATCTAATTTTTTATTGCAGTGAAATATCATGAATATATATGATTGGATTGTTGGTGTTCTTATCGGTGGGTGAATGATATAATTTTCATAGCAAAATATTTTCAGGGAAAATAAGATTTTTTTCTTTTGTGGTGATTACACTTTATTTTTTCTGTTATAATTTTTCCTCGCATAAACCATTTACGATATTTGTGAGCCATTTATGATATTTGTGAGGAGGTGAATCTCATTGCATAATACTGTTTTTGCAAAAAAAATCTAGCATTTTGCAACGTGAGTACTGTCACAAATATGTTTTTGTTTGTAGTATAGTTATTATTGTTTACTTCAATTGTGAACAGAGTTATGCTATACACTTTCAAAATACCAATTTATTACTTTGATGGATTTTAAAATAGTGGGAGTTGACCTGATTGGCCAATATTCTATATATATATATTGTATATATATATATATGAATGGGTACAAACATGAATATATTTACCTGTGTCGGGTCTGAAACTCATAATTACCTCCTTTTCCTAAGTGAATTTTGGAATAGGTCATGGTGGTTTCCACAACGTAGATAAAATATAAGAAGAAGAAAAGGATAAGAAGAGAGTGGGTGAAAATCTTAAGCCATGAAATATGAACCTAACTAGGGAAGGTAAGAGCTTGAAAACTCTATATAAACACAACTATGAAGACAAATGAGGGGGTTCGTATGTTGAAAAATAAAAAAGAGAGAAGAAGAGCATAAGAAAGAAGCAAGAAAGGAAGGAGGGGAGGAGCCCCTTGCCAGAAATCCATCTTTGGACCCCACCAAACCCACCAGATCAGAGTTTGGAGTGCCTCGATGCAACTCAGTCAAGAACCACTATCGTCTAGAGCTACTCTGGTTGGAAAAAGCCAAGAAAAGCCCTTTGTTAGATTGAGAAAAATTTGTTCGGGCATGGAATTCCCTCCCCCATGATTAGTCATCACTTTGAGTTAGATGATTGGGTTTGATTAGACCAAAGGCGCCTTTGCCACACAAAGAAATCGTGCGAGTTAAAAACTAGGGTGGCTCTCAACAGAGGGCTTTTCTTGGCCTTTTCCAATGAGGGTGGTTCTCAACGGCGGTGGTTCTCGGCTGGGTTGCGTCGAGGCACTCTAAACTTTGATCTGGTGGGTTTAGTGGGGCCCAGTGATTGATCTCCGGTGAGGGGCTTCTCCCCTTCTTCCTTTCTCGCTTCTTTCATCTGCTCTTCTGCTTTTTTTAAACGTACAAACCCTTCATTTGTCTTCATAGTTGTGTGTTTATATAAAGTTTTTAAACTCTTACCTTCATCCAGTTAGGTCTGTATTTCATGGCTTAAGATCTTCACCAACTCTCTTTCTTATCCTTTTTCTTCTTATCTATTTTTTACGTTGTGGAAATCATCATGACCTATTCTAAAATTCACTGAAGGTAGGAGAAGGTGGTTGACATGGGTTATCGGACCCAACACGGATAAATATATTCATATTTGTGCCCATATATATATATATATATATATATATATATAAATGAGTATAATATAGGCCAATCACTTATATATATTCACAATGAAAGTATTAGTTGAACTTCTAAAATTTACTTTGAGAGGTCAACTCCCACTATTTTAAAATCCATCAAAGTGACAATGAATTGGTATTTTGAAATTCTGTTCACAATTGAAGTAGACAGTAATAATTTCACTACAAACGAAAACATATTTGTAACAGTACTCACATTGCAAAAAGCTAGATTTGTTTTTGGCAAAAACAATATTATGCAATGAGACACCTCCTCACAAATATCCTAAATGGTTTATGCGAGGAAAAATTATATCAGAAAAAATAAAGTGTACTCACCACAAAAAAACAACAAATATCTTATTTTCCCTGGATATATTTTGCTATGAAAAGTCTATTATTCACCCACCAATGAGAACACCAACAATCCCATCATATATATTCATGATTCACTGCAATAAAAAATACGATTCTTTTTTACATCAGTGCATGCAAAATATTTTCATCATTAAAACTTAAAGACCAGTTTGGTTGTGTTGTTTTGTTTTCATCATTAAAACTTAAGATATGTTTGATTGTGTTGTTTTGTGCCCATTTATTGTCAAAATATAAAATTTTAACGATAATGAATAAAAATGGTGTATGAAAAATCGTTGGCAAAATATCAAATGTTAAAGGTTATTTTTATAATGGTTCACAAAACGTTTGAACCTTTTTTCTTTAATGCTCATTCCTTTCCCCCTCCCCTCTTAAACATAATTTTATCAACTCTGCCACTTCTTATAAGTGTAACAAAACAAAAATTGTGCTGAGCACCCTACCTCTTTCGGCATAACCAATATCATAATAAAATCTTTTGCTATAAAACATAACTGTCCACCCACCGGAGTAATGATTTATCTTCAAGCAGCGTGGTTATATATGTATGACCACCCCCTTTTGGCAGTATTGCGATCGGCATGATGTTAGAACAAAACATTGTAACTAAATCATGTCGGAGAAAGCTAATGGGGAGTGGCCCTTCTTATTATCTCACCGGTTCACTTTTGTAAATTTTCGTCAACCATTAACTGTACATTTGGCTTCATTGTTAGATTCACTTATTAATTGTTTATCAAAGGCGCTAGTCGGCTATGACGGTCAGACCTAGATATGCATGTTGGCTGGTTCTAATATGTGTGCTGCTTGTTTACTGATCTTTCTTGATCCATAGTTATTCTCTCTTCTTCCTCGATGTCTATATATAGTACCATGGCTAAGGTCAGACAAGGAATTATTAGATCATGTGGTTGGATCGTGTGAATTCATGAATTCGTGAATTATTTGATCGTGTGGTTGAAAATTTTGGCTATATGGTTATCGAATATTTGTATCGCAGAAATTCCAACATTAATTTGTGTTGAGGTTATGTAAATATTTATATTGGCAATTTTTATGTCAGCAAATAATCAAATATATGTCTAGAGGTAAAAGTGAAAAATATATTCAAACCAAATTAATAGCTTCTAAAATTAATATAGAATTCCCTTGTTAGGAAATAATTATTATCTCCCTAAATACTTGGCAGTGTCAAGATTAACACAAAGCTGGTTCATATCCTGCGTTTCGGATATGAAGTCTCACGAAACTATGATCCCAAGAACCCTGCACTTAGACACATGAAATAATAATAAAAAAACTATAATATTGGCGTTATATATTAGTATCATAATAATTTATAAGCCTTCAATTATGAAAATTTTTCCATCTATGCGTATTAGAATTACCCATTTCCATAAATCCAAACATGAACTCAGATGAAAAATTTATATTAGTTTTGTCACACTTTTGCAAAACACAAATACTCATGAATTTTACATAAAAACTTCAAACTAATGCATTCATAGAACATGTTCCATCCAACAAAATACACTTGTAATAATGCGTTCATAGAACAGGTTCCATCCAACAATCGTTATAGAACAGATTCCATCCAACAAAATACACTTGTAGCATTGTATCAATAACACATACACACATACACACATATATATGTCTTTTGGGACAAATTTCGACGAAGAGTAGGGGAATTAACAATGACCATATTGGAGGAATTTGGTTTATAGTTATCAACAGAATTCCTCTTTCTCTTGTTTCCCAATCCATGGCCATTAATTAACACGGCGTTGCTCCTAATCCTCGCTTTCTCGAGATGATATTCACAAAGAGCATGTTGGGAAATATACACTCCAGCGAAAACAAGCCAGAAAATATTTCCCCTACTCGATGAAATTAATAGGAGACACCCAAGATAAAAATGGATGGAAACTTTCCTCCCAATTTAGAGAAAAGAAAACCAACCTACTCGATCAACTTTGATTAAGAAATCTCTTACAATCAAGTATCGAAATAAAATTTGAGAAAACTCTCCTAACCTAAATCAGATCAATAACAAGATCTGAAAGATACAATTCTTGAGAAATTGAGAAAACTAACATACACCTCAAATGAAAAATGGATCAATCTCACACCCTGGATTACGACCCCACTTCAACTTGAGATGATGAAAAACTTCTCCAAACTCTCCCCTTGTGAGTGAAACCACTCCCCGTTATATGTGGAAAAACTCCACCCAATACATGTACAAAATTCTACCAAAGTGTGAAAAACTTCACCCCAATAAAAGTAGAAACTCTACCCAAATGTGGAAAACTCCACCCAAAAGAGTAACACTACTCCCAATTACAATCCACAGACAAAGGTAGAGAAAGAAAAGAAATTAACCACTGTTGATCTTGTCGAAGAACCCGAAGTCATATCTTCACCTCACAACAAACAATTTCACTTTCTTCTCCCACATGCACTACCAATAGTGACCCTGTCTAGATCTGTAATCCCTCAAGTCTCCCCTAAAGGAGAACACTCCATGGAACTTCCCCAAAGGGAAAGCACACCGAACACATACCTCTAATCACATATTTATAGACTAGAGATATGAATACCACTTGGAAAGTGAAGAGCCAACTCCAAACACTACTTCTTGAGCATTGGAATCCTCACTAATGAGTCTCTTCACGTATTCCACAAACTCTCATCGAATTCATCGTACCTCTTGGTTTATCTTCGTGTCTTCACGACTTTCAATGTGACTGAACGCTTTCTCATGGGAGGGAATATCTCAACAATTCTCCCCTTCCCGAGCATGAGAAACACCTTGGAAAAATTTCCACACATGTGCATCCTTGCTTCCATCAATCACAACACAACCCATCGATAACCAAGGCGCATACAAGCATACTCAAGTCAGCTCGATTACGGGTCTTTGACCCACCTGCCTGAAAATGCTACACCTCATTAGCATCAATCGGCCTTACCACTTTCTTGAATGTGACTCGTCATGCCTCTTCGACACAATTCCCTTTATGGATTTTCTCAATTAGCAACTGTCTACCCTCTGGCTCGAACAGTGCACCCACTGGGAGAAAACCCAAACTGAGGTTGGAATACGCACCATAGGAACAATCATCAAACATTGCCCGCACACTCTCCGTACTCACATTCAACTTGGAATGGAAGATCCAACAACTTGATCAGCCCCAAGCTCCTGAACTTGTCCCCCTCACCGCATTCGGCATCGCTACACTTCGCCATCCTAGTCAGCTGGGTGCCAAGCAAGCACTTGCACTCAGACAACCCATTACAACCGCAGTGAGAGAAGAAGTGATAGGGGATCCGAGGTCTGTTCCACACCAGGTCCCAAACCACCGTCACTGGTAGCCATGTCCGTTGCTCCAGTATGCCGGACCTGTTGAGCTGGAACCTTCATATCAAGGAAGAGTTGGAGACCGATATGGTGAGCACCATCATTGTCGACCATACCACTTGTCGACTACCACATGAGGAGGGAAATATTTTAACGCATCTCCCCTAACGACTCATGTGCAATGTTCTCTATCTCCCCTGATTAGGACTTCTAGCACATCTCCCATACTCGTATAAAAGAAACACTTATGCTAGCATAGCCTAAAGGTCATCTCGACAACATATACGAGTAGGTCTCGATCATGATCATGGAGTACATCGCCCCCGTTGAGTGCATCATCCTCAACGTCCTCTACGCGACCATCGACTTCACCATCTGCAAGTCAATCCGGATGTCATAGGAGGTCGACCGCTCCCACGACCAAACACTCTCCATCAAAGAAGACAAGAGCAAGACGGGACTCCATCACCTGAGTCGCCGACATCAAGACAGCGAGCTCCGTCCCTGTGGTGATGCTCAACAAGCCATTGTTCAGCTACACCTTCGCAGATCTCCCCTCGGCAACCTCCCTCTTCAATCGAGAAGCTCACTCTTGCCGAAGGCCACACTTGACAAGGCGGACATGCACTTGCCGGCCATTTGTCAAGCTAGAAGAAGTAGCTATCCCAGTGAGAACAATAGCAAAAGTGAAATGATCAGGTCTCACACCTGCATACACCATCCTGCACCAAAAGCTCCAAACTTTGGAGTAGGAAAACTGTAAATACCCGGCAATCACAGCATTCCGTGACACCGTATCCCTCACTGAGCATTTGCAGAAGAACACCTCTGCATCGGAAACCTTCCTATATCTGATCAAAGCTGTGAGGAACGCGTTCATCAGAAACACGTTCGACTCGAACCCGAGCTTCACGACCAGCACAAGCACCTGGTACGCACCGCTCGCATCCTCCGACCATCGCAGCCCTGCCGGCTGTTGTTTCCGGCTGTTGCAGCCGCGCTGGCTGCGGCACAAACACCTTGGCCGCCAACAGCAACTAAGACGAGTTGGTTTGCCACCTTAGCACCGCCGACTTTGGCCTGCCAGCAGCAGCAACATAACTGGGCCGCCGTCACGGACCCGCATGTCTGCCCATCGCGGCCTTGCTTGGTTGCCCGTCGCGACTCCGCTTGATCGCTGTCGCGTTTGCAGCAGCAGACCACCGGCCGCTGGCTCCCCTTGGCCGCCGTAGCACCGGCCGATCACTGGACGTCGGTCTGCAGCAACAGGATCTCCGACCGCCCAGTTGCGCTTGCAAATCGCCTAGCCGCCCGTCGCGGCTACGCCTGGCCACCATCGCGGGCTGGTCCGCATGAACGCGGCCCCCCAGCCACCCTGGCCACAGGCGCCTGCACCGCCTCCTTCGCTGGTCGCGACCCCGGCCTAGCGGCCTCCCTGCCGCCCGGCCTCGCTGGTCGCCGGCCACCCGCCTGTCGTGGACTGGGCTGCTTCCAGGTGGCCCCCGGGCTTCTCCGCCGGCCGCCCCTCAGGCTTTTGGCAGCCAGCCAACGGCTCCTCTCTTAGCCGCCGGCCCCAGATCTTGGCCAATGGCTGCAGGCTGCAGCTCCGGCTCTTATCTGCTGGTCACTGACTGCTAGCACCAGATCCAGAAACAAATGGGCCGCCATCACGGCTCCTCTCTGGCCTCCGGTCGAGCGCAAGGTTTGCCGCCAGCTGTGGCCCGCCGGCAGTGGGTTGCCAGCCTCTCACTGTCGGCTGCGGCTGCGGCTGCCGCCCGCCGGTTCCACCTCTCGGCTACCGGCTCCGGCTCCGCTCTCAGTCGCTGACCGCCACTCCTTCGTGCATTTGTCGCTGCAAACACTGGAACACAGCTACCGCTTGACCGCTGCGACTCCGACTGGTCACCCGCCGCGGCTCCTCTGCTGGCTGCCGCTGTCTCGGGCTCCAGTTGCGGATCTAAATTGGGCCGCATGTCACAGCCCAGACGGCTGCGGGATTGGGCCGCCTGGTCGCGGCCCTCAGCCTCCATGGCTGCAGGAGCGCATGGACTGCCATCGCAGCCCCCGGGTTCCCGGCTCCGCTCCTCCCTGCCGGCCGGATGCCAGCTGCAGCCAGCTTGCTGCAGGTCACCGCTTCACCGACCACCATAACATGAACCTCCACAGGTCATGAAACCACAGCTCCACAAACCAAAGCATGATCCAAAATATGAACCAAAGCTCTGATACCACTTGTTGGGAAATATACACTCCAGCGAAAACAAGCCAGAAAATATTTCCCCTACTCGATGAAATGAATAGGAGACACCCAAGATAAAAATGGATGGAAACTTTCCTCCCAATTTAGAGAAAAGAAAACCAACCTACTCGATCAACTTTGATTAAGAAATCTCTTACAATCAAGTATCGAAATAAAATTTGAGAAAACTCTCCTAACCTAAATCAGATCAATAACAAGATCTGAAAGATACAATTCTTGAGAAATTGAGAAAAATATCATACACCTCAAATGAAAAATGGATCAATCTCACACCCTGGATTACGACCCCACTTCAACTTGAGATGATGAAAAACTTCTCCAAACTCTCCCCTTGTGAGTGAAACCACTCCCCGTTATATGTGGAAAAACTCCACCCAATACATGTAGAAAATTCTACCAAAGTGTGAAAAACTTCACCCCAATAAAAGTAGAAACTCTACCCAAATGTGGAAAACTCCACCCAAAAGAGTAACACTACTCCCAATTACAATCCACAGACAAAGGTAGAGAAAGAAAAGAAATTAACCACTGTTGATCTTGTCGAAGAACCCGAAGTCATATCTTCACCTCACAACAAACAATTTCACTTTCTTCTCCCACATGCACTACCAATAGTGACCCTGTCTAGATCTGTAATCCCTCAAGTCTCCCCTAAAGGAGAACACTCCATGGAACTTCCCCAAAGGGAAAGCACACCGAACACATACCTCTAATCACATATTTATAGACTAGAGATATGAATACCACTTGGAAATGAAGAGCCAACTCCAAACACTACTTCTTGAGCATTGGAATCCTCACTAATGAGTCTCTTCACGTATTCCACAAATTCTCATCGAATTCGTCGTACCTCTTGGTTTATCTTCATGTCTTCACGACTTTCAATGTGACTGAACGCTTTCTCATGGGAGG